>WOGO01006377.1:0-11792 GCA_015342085.1 Leptinotarsa defecta
GTACAAGTACTGGTTATGGAGGCTTCTCTTCCTTGTGGAGCTCTTGCTGTCTTCTAGCTAAAGCCTGTTCTACCATCACTCTGGAGTAACCATTCCGTTGAAGGTCGTTTTCGATGATGCCTAGTTCCCTTTCGAGACCTTCCTTTGTATTACAGAGCCCGATGACATGGTCTCGAGTCTTGATGATTCCTCTCTTAGTCGACAATATTGTCGAAGACAATATTGTTCACAGATTTAACACGTATTGATAGTTCGAAATCTGACATTTCAATTTGCATTGCAAAACTACCTTCTTACTTTTTTTTTATAGTTCGAATTAGGCAATCCAATCAAAAGCACACCCGTAATCGAGTGTTGAAGGACAGAGTAATATTGAAAGGATACTCGTGTTCCAGTTATTTAAATTCATTATTCTTTCTCTTTCACGATCGTCCATTGTATGTAAACAATTGTTTGTCAATACTATTTTCGGGATTCAGCAGACTCATTCTATAATTTCATCACTAACCCACATTTGAATCATAACTATATGGATACTCACACGTCAAAGATTTGTTTATGTTGAATTTTAAAAAAAACACGTTCATCAAGAAATTTTTCCACTGACTGATGTTACACATTTCGTCTTATGATTTTGTTCTAGAACGAGCAAAGCTTGGCGAGGAAAAAAGTTTAAAATTTTATGGAGTTTTCAATTTTATCAAATTCAACTTAGCGAGCACGTTGAAGTAAAGTAATGGCCAAGTCATTGAATACGCACTCAATCGGTCATTGGTTCAAATCCGGCTAAGGCAACCAAGGATTTCATCTCTCGGTTCTTAACCATTTTACATGATTCTGGTACGCCTTCATATAAGTGAGTTGTCATTCGATTCGTGCTTTCACACAAGAATAATTAACTTTGAGCCATGTTACGCTAACATATAGTTCAAAAGTTTTGAACAATTCAGTTGAACAAAAAAAAAAAGAGGTTGAAGTACGTGTAGAAACTGGTGGTTCGGAATTCAACTGGGTCGCTTCAAAAATAAAAATATTGTAACCCATTAAACTGGAATATTGAGGAATATTGAATACTTCGTGAATAGTTGAAAAGACAAAAATGCGCTGGCAATAAAATGTATCCTCTCAATTTCTCTCAATTATGTTTTCCTCCATGTTGATGAAATTTCGATAATATTTCAA
Source organism: Leptinotarsa defecta (assembly GCA_015342085.1). Classification (NCBI taxonomy): domain Eukaryota; kingdom Metazoa; phylum Arthropoda; class Insecta; order Coleoptera; family Chrysomelidae; genus Leptinotarsa; species Leptinotarsa defecta. Next base: position 1,183 of record WOGO01006377.1, read on the forward strand.
ATTGTAAGCTGGACGTTTTTTTTCTTTGAAGACCCACTGGAAAATAATTGAAAAAAAACAATTAAAGATGTGTAGAGATTTATTATTTTCTTTTTCCACAATCAAAGATGTTACAAAATTGAAAACAAAGTCCAATTGATTTGCTTTTTCAATGATAAAAGTTACATTGATGATATTTTGAAAATTTTTCATTCTCATTGCTTTGAAACATTGTTATAATAAACAAATGCAGTGTTTGATTCATTTTCTAGGAATCTGGTAATTAAATTATGATTTGTAATTATTATTACAATTATTGTTTTCTACGTTCTCACAAGTAACTTCATGAATGGAATCATACGATATGACAGAAATATTATTGGTAAACGTGAAATTTTTTTTTCGAAAATAGTATATTTTAAGAGTAATTTTCAAAATCAACATTTTTCACACAATTGTGATAGTTTGAAGTCACATGAATGTGAACAGTTTTTTTCAAACGAGTTGTACACTATACGTTTTCTGTGGCTGCATTGTTTTATATCTTTACCGTACCATTGAAGTAAATTGCGAATTCCATACTTGATTTTGATATTTCCGTTTACTTTTTTCATCAACCCTAACTAATTTTAACATTTATAAAAAATGTAGTATCAAATAATCAGATACTTTTGAATAAATTAATACAGAGAGATAATCCATCAATATAACAAATGTAGGTACTTGTCAAAGCCTAATTCTGAAAATTGTCTGGTTTCTTTCAGTAACACTTAATTGTTTTTTTTTTTTCATCGAAATTACCTTTTGTAATTTGTCGTCTGGCGCTTTATTCAGAAACAAAAAAAAACTTCCTCAGTTTGAATTTTTGATTTGTGTGCAGTAGAATTTTCTAATTTTTTTCTTCAAAAAAGGTTGCAGTGTCATATAGTTGGCAATATTAATTTTGTGTTCTGTTTAGAGTAGCTTCAAAGCATCATGCCTAATTTTTTTTGGATAATTCCTCGAAGTAAAATGACACAACGTTTTCAAAAAATGATTTGAATGATTTTTGGATTATTCAAATGTTCTTTGGAAGAATTGTCAATAAAAAAAAATTGCGAAAGTATATGGAGTCTTACCTTCACTTGGACTTATGAGTTATTTTTTAGGACATTTTGGATGGTTATACGATACAAAAGCCTCAATTTTTGATTTTCCAAAAACTCAGAAATTGGAAAAATATATTCCATTTCACCAATTACCTCTCTTTTCAATATATGTGTCAAATGGGATATCTCAAAACATCACTGATTTTGAGATTAAACCATTCACATGAGTTTCTCAATATCTAATAATATGTTCAAATTGAAAGGGGTATATTTTTAGGAAAGAATAATTTTTGGGAAAGTAGAAAGTAAAAATATTTCGGTCCTATCCAATATGTTGTTCTCAAACATTAGCCAATCAAAAAGTTTTGTTCGTTTTAGGACAAAACACAAGCACTACATAAAAATCCTATAGGCGTTCTAAGAGAGGTGACTGTGCGTAAGTAGCGATTCACATTGGATTTGAATCGCTGGATATTAAATCCATTTGGAAAAATGTTCTTAGGAAGTTTATTCCACATGAATGCAGTCCTCCAAATGTGAGAGTTCTTAAACAGTGAAGTTCGAGGTGTACTGAGTTGAACGTCAAAACGATGAGTAGACGCAGTCCGTCGCGTATTTCTAATATATACCGCTCTTGATGGAATCAAATGTGCCAAATCACTTGAACACTTTCCGTGAAAGTATCTACAGAAGAGAGACAAATCCCCAACCTTTCTTCGATGTTCCAGACTATCAGGTTGCAAGTGATATTCGCGTCTCCAATCAAACGGATGGCTCATTTCTGGATGGAAACCAGCAGTTTCAGGGTATGATTAGGAGAGGAGCTCCATATATGAGAACAATACTTCAAAGAAGTTCTGATCTGAGATTTATAAAGCATCAAAAGTTGCTGAGGTGTGTACAGATTTATGGTTCAGAACCGTGTTCCAAGCTTTTGAGAAGTATCCATTGCAATTCCACCGACATTTTAACCCCCAACAAACTTATTGAAGTAGAAAGAGGAATTGTCTGACCTGACATTATTATATCTGGTTCGGAGACATTTACCATTTTGGAGAAAACCCATGCCTGGATTTGCGTTGAATTGGACCTGGTTACTTTCACCCCAATTCGAAATCACTTCTAGATCCTCATTAAAATATGCAATATCAGCTAAGCAATATATTGGATTCTTGTTTTTTTTCCATTAAGTCGTTGATATACAATAAAAAAAAAGGTTGAAGACAATATTGATCAAACCAAATTTTATTAAATCCGTTTTCCTACTATACAATGGATTGGACGTGTCTAGTGAGGTGTAAAACCCAAACACTTACTACAAAAAAAAGTTACTCCTAAAGTACTAGTTAACAGGTTAGGTTGACAAAATAGATTATATACACATACATATACATACATAATACATTGTTGAGGATGTAACCCTAATATTACTCAATGACACATAAAAACAAGTATACAAGACATCACTATGAACTCAGTTAACACTGCTAGAAAGGAAGTCATCAAATTCCCTTAAGCTATAAAAACAATTATTCGTTAAAATTTTCTTTAACCTACTTTTGAAAATTCCGTACGTGTTACTATTTTTTATATTACAAGGAAGCCTATTGAAGTAAGACGCTCCAATCATCAGAGGTGATTTTTTGTGGAAAGTGTGGTTCGATTTTTTTTGCAACACGTCGTTTTTATGCCTTGTGTTGTGGCTGTGAATATCAGAGTTTTTTGGCAGTTTATTTCGGTTTCGGTAGATATGGCTCAGTAATTTATATAAGTAAATAGAAGTAACAGTGAATTCTTGTGCGGAAATAGTGGGTGATGCCTTATCCAAAAAATAGATTGTGGACTGGAACACAAATTGTTCAGCTAGTAGATTTTCTTCTTCTATGGCTATTGTTGCAATTGAACCATCCGCTTGTGTTAGTGGTAGAACTGTGGATTTTGTAAAGTTCTGATTAACAGCTTGAGTTACCGACGAGAAGGATTTAGACTCGTTGGGATTGGCAAGCAGTGTATCCCTTATTCTCTGATTGTGAAGTTCTTTGCTTTCATTTATCAAAAGTTGAAGGTGGTTGAAAATGTTCCATGGTGCAATTCATTAGTTCGGACTTCCATTGTTGAATATGATCTAAATTGATTTGAAATGCCTGAAAAAATCTAGGAATCATTGAAGAGGTTAGCTGAAAAACCAATTATATCAAGCAAGTGAATGCAATTCGTGGAATCACAGTCCGCGTTTGGTGGTCTGGTTTTCGTGAGGTTGCTACGGATAGTGTTCCCAGATCTGAAACAGGTTCCGATATTATACTTGAACTGAATCCTTTTTATCCTTTCCGACAATCCTCTGATGTAGGGAAGTACGAGTACTGGTTGTGGCAGCTTCCCTTCTTTGTGGAGCTCGTGCTGTCTAAAGCCTGTTCCACCATCACTTAGGAGTAACCGGTTCGTTGAAAGTCATTTTTGATGATGCCTAGTTCTTCTTCGAGATCTTTCTTCGTATTACAGACACCGAAAGCACGGTCTACTAGAGTTTTGACGATTCCTCTCTCAGTCGATTGATGGTGGTTGGATTCCTGGTTCAGGTACTGTCCTGTGTGAATCAGCTCCCACCCAGAGATCGAATTGGGGAGCTATTTTACCTCCGGAATATTTTGACCATAGGAGCGCCATTATATATTTTCCCTTATATTGCCACTCTTGGAATCGGAAACAGCGGCATAGCAACCAAACGTTAGCCCAAAAGTAACTTCACGCTGTCTAATAGGTTGCAATGGTATCCTACTGGGTGGATGCCGGGTGGGACCAGGTGGGTCCACCACCGGGTGGATGCCGGGTGAGTCATGAAATTTACAACACCATCATTTTTGTTCTCTTTTCATGTTGATGATACTTCTATCAATGAAAGATTGTAAACTTTCTCGACCGGAGATAACTGTTTTGGAGCAATTTTTCGTTTTTTTTACCGTGGCCTGCAGGTTTTTATGCCTGAAGTTTCGTCTACTACTGCGGTAGACAATATTACTGGTCAAAGTGCCCAAGTTGTTCTTAACGTAAAAACAACTGTCTTTGGTTTTATATCGTCATTGGTAAGCATGGATTCGTTTCTCCCAATTGGATTGAATAACTTTGTTTATGTACAATTGAGAACAGATAAAGCGGTTTCATTAATTATGATGCTCTATTTGGAATCTTTGGTGTAGTAATAAATATTACTGGAGTTTCATCCCACCTCGATTACCAAGTGATCATCTTGAAGAGGAATATTAGGAAAGATTCATTCTTCCTCTTGAAGACGAACACTTAGTGATTGAAACACGTGTCGAGGTGAATCATGAATGCTTTGTTTTTGTGCTCGGAATTATTTCGTTTCTATTCGACATGACTTATTCACCCGACACACAGGTAGTTATTGCTGCTCTATCTACACCCCACATCTCCGATCAAAATTCTCTCTATAGAAACAACGGCAAAATGGTTTCGTCTACCAGCTGCATATACTCATCATTATTCCTAGATCAATCCTCTTTGACATAAACCTTCTTGCACTCTTCTGTTTTCGATTCCATACCACTAGAATCATATTATTAGAATGCGAGTACTTTTACGCCACGATCAACATATAACATTTTTCCCAAGGTTTTTGGAACTTTTCTTTAAATAATTTCAAGCAGAAATTGAAAATTTCACTTCAGTCACTGTAGAGTTGCTTTTAAGACGGATCTGTATATCATAACTATTAAGGCAATGTTACAAATGAGGTAGAAAATATTTTTGAGAAATTAAGGCACCAATTTAATTTGATTTTATAGTTTTATACTTTATAATTACACTACTATAAATTGTTATAAAATGACTAGATTGAGTATTTTTGATTATATATAACTTAATTCTCAAACAGTACTTGTATAGTTTTCTCTGTATTAATCTTTTTGCAAGGTTTAGTTGAAAATCAGCCTTCGCTGATATTTTACCTTTTTATCGACAAGTAATCATTGTTCTGAATTTTTGTATTAAATTTTTATTATGTTGATGAATTATTATTATCATTTTTACCGTAATATGCGCTGGTCAGGCCTTACCCCCAAAGCCCCGATATACATTCGGGAGGGCGCGCCAGCATTATCAACCTAGGACCACTCCATACACCGTGGGGTAAGTAATCATTGGGCCCGAGAATCATGTGCCCTGAGCAAGCGCAGTAACCAAGAATGACGGCCTTTTGCATCTGTCCGGTAAAGATTTTTTCCTAAGTGCGACAAGCCGGAATTATTTTAAGATTCGAGAGTAGAGGGGACTTCATTCCACCAAAGACTCCAATAACTTATTATTATCGAAGTATGCGCTGGTCTGGCCCTATCCCCCGTAGTCCCGATATATTCGGGAGGGCGCGCCAGCATTATCAACTAACAACTACTCTCCACACCGTGGGGTAATTGATCATCGGGTCCGAGAATCATGTCCCTGAGCAAGCGCAATGAGCCAAGAATGACAGCCTTCTGCATCTGTCCGGCTAAGATTTCAGCCTTAGTGGGGCAAGCCGGTATAATTTTAAGATTCGAGAGTAGAGAGGGCATCATTCCACCAAGGATTCCAATAATCAAAACAACCGTCTTGACAATGTGGTCAGGATAGAGCCTGCGGAATTCGAAGAGAAAATCTCGATATTTCATCCATTTTTCCTCCTCTTTTCGGACGATATTCGCCTCGCCAGGAGCTGAAAACTCCACGACAAATATCGTCTTACTCTGACGGTCGAGAAAGACTACATCAGGCTTATTAGTTTCAGGCTTATTAGCTTGTATAATTAATTCTCAAGTATGAAAAAAGGATGAATAAACAACGGCATCACAGAAGAAGCATCGCCGAAGGGGTGTTCCTTGTACGTGATATAGCCATATCAGTAAATGATAAAAAATAAAAAAAATATTTGTATCAATCTACTAGCTTATACTCTGATTTTATGTACTAAACTGTTTTTTTTTTTCTTAAAAAAGCAATGTTAGCCAAAGCTTTGTCAATAAGACTCTCTTTTTGGACAATAAAGCATATTTATTATTATTATATTATTATTATGCAACTAGGTATGTTTGTTAGTGTGAAATTATATTACGGATAATAATTCCAGTAGCGTCAAAGAGGATTACCCGATTGATGTATAGTAAAAATCATTGTACGCCACTGTTTTTCTCCAAGATTGATATTTTCACCAAATTAAACAATTAATTTTAAAAACGTAGTTGAAGACAAGCTTTAATGTAAATGCACTGAATTGAAAACATAACTCTTTTAATTGTTTCATCTAGGTTGTTCTGTGACATATTCAAAATATTTTCGAGCAAGATTACCTACGAGGGTAGTCTGAAAAGTTTCCGACATTAATATAAAGCTAGCAGCACTCTTAAATAAAAACTAGTGAATTTCGTTGTTCATTAGTTGACAGTTACTCACCAAAGTTTCAGTCATTTTCGACGCGCCGTTGTTATGTAACAGTCGTTTGAGTAAGTTGATGTGAGTGTTTTTATGGAAGTAGACAAAATCGACGATCGAGCTGTCATTCAATATTTGTTTTTGAAAGGCAATACGCCTACCAAATCAAAGATGAGTTGGAGTCTGTGTATGGGGACTCTGCGCCATCATTTACCACATTGAAATTTTGGGCAGCTGAATTCAAACATGGCCGTAGGAGCTTGGGAGACGATGAACGTTCGGGACGTCTAAAAACTGCAACTACTGACGAAAACATCGCCAAAGTACACCAAATGGTGCTAGAGGACCGCCGAATTAAAGTGAAAAAGATAGCAGAAGTTATGAACATGTCAAAAGAACGTGTATCTCACATATTAAATCAATATTTAAGCATGAGAAAGCTGTCCGCGCGTAGGGTGCCGCGTTTGCTCACTTATACCAAAAACGACTTATTGAAAAAACCAAGAAAGCTGATGGCAGCACACTTGTCTCGTCATTCCATTTGGAATCCAGAACATCAACTGCGGTTGCACATCTTCACCGGCGACAGGAGGCTGCATATCTAAATGAGGATCCAGAAGTGATTTCGAATTTGGATGAAAGTAACCAGGTTTAATTCAATGCTACAAAAACCCATACATCTGTTTTCTCCAAGGAGATAAATGTCTCCGAACCGGATATAATAATGTCAGGTCAGACATTATTATATGCCCCCAAACATACTCTGAAGTTTAAAAAAAATATGTCTGTTTTTCCTTTAATCAGCTGTCGCCCCCATACGAACGACAGCTCTCACGTGGGTCACGAACCCACGGTCTTTCGATCGTGAGTCGGGCGCACTACCACCGCGGCCAATTCCACAAGTTGCTGAATTCCATCCGCCTGATTGGATACGCGAACATCACTTGCAACCTTGATAATCTAGAACATCGAAGAAAGGCTGGAGATTTGTCTCTCTTTTATAAATACTTTCACGGGAAGTGTTCAAGTGACTTGGTATATTTGATTGCACGGTACATATCAGAAATACGCGACGGACTGTGGCTGCTCATCGTTTTGGGATTCACCTCAGTACACCTCGATCCTCACTGTTTAAAAACTATTTCATCTTTATTGTATCAATCCATCATATCTATTGTAACCATACCAGAACAGGTGCAGGTACTGTTTCCGTGAGATTTTCCTAGGTGATTGGATTTTTGTCAGTGGTTCGTTCAAAGAATTGAACAAAATCCCTCTTCGACTCAATGGTGTGACGTATAGACAATTTCTAGAAGACACATTGCCAGAATTGTTAGAGGATGTTCCTTTGCCAGTAAGATGAAATATGTACCTGCTCATTTCAGTGTAACCGCTCGTGATTATCTTACTGATACTTTTGTATACCAGTTGAAAGGTCGTGGGGGATCTCAACCATAGCCACTTAGATCTCCAGGCTTGAACCCTTTGGATTATTTCTTTTTGGGATATATTAGATCGCTTGTTTGTGCAACACCAATTGACGATGAAAATGACTAGAGAAATAGATTTTTTTCATTGTTGTAATGTCATACGCAACACCCTAGAAATGTTTGAAAGTGTGCCGCACACGATGAGAAGACTTGATGCTTGTATTGCAAGTCAAGGTTCTCAGTTGGAGCATCTGATTAAATTATTTTTCAGTTATTAACTATCTGCTCTCCGAATAAAATATAAATTAACTAGCAGGTTGAATACGGTCTTTCATCTACTATTCAAACAGATTTTCATTTAAAAGTTTGTTCAAATGGCGTCGAATATCAACTTGAGAGATTTGGAATCCCCATTTCTATGCAACTGACTCTGGCTCGATAAAGTTTAACTATAATAATAATAATAATAATATTTATTTACCATTCAATGAAATTTACGATGTTTAAAAACACCTGACTTGTGTAAACATGAAGAGTGTAAAGCATCAATAAAATTTCTTTCTTTCTTTCTTTCATATAAGGATTTGAAATAAAACTATCAGTAGATTTATTAGTTTATTTCAAATAATATCAAACTCAGCGAAAACAGTGGCGTGCAATGATTTTTCATAATAAATATCAATCGAGTAACCGTCTGCGACGCCACTTAAATTGAAATATCCTATGTAATTTCATGAAAAGAAGGCCCTTGTTAATCATAACAAATACCCTTAGTTTGATCCAAATCGGCGGAAATATTTGTGAGTTATTAATAAAGGAACAATATTTTTTAGTAAAACTGTGACGCACCCTGTATGAGGAATAATTTAATGAGCAATGTTTTGTTAGTAACATTTTATCGCTACACGTGCCTTCGTGTATTGTTGTAAAAATAGTTATCTAATCGATGGTTTGGTGTACATAACATGAATTATCCAGCTTGTCACAATTATAGCTTCCAATTTTGTTACTCAGTATTTCATTTCATAATTTTAAAACGCCTCCGTATCTTCTTTCTGTGTAGATACAAAAAATTCTTGTTCAAAAAGTTGTTTTTCACAACCATGTGACTTTTTACGAAATTCACTCAGACCTTCGTGAAGTTTGTACGTATTGAAGGAAAGCGAGGCCTCATTTTCAATTCCAAGTTGATGCTTGTTGTTATATGCAGGGAGTCAGTAGAATGAAAAATTTTCTCTCAGAATATCACAATAATTTTTCAGGGTGTGACATATATTCAGAATATTGAACAATTTACTTGCGTTCCATTATTACCTTAGTTAACATATACAGTGCATTTCTTTAATATCCCCCCCTTTTATTTTTTGAACCGGTCAACTCAAAAAATTGAAATTTCAGATAATGAAATCAATGCATGAATACTTTATTTTGAACTGAAATTGACAGATGAAACTTTTAAGATGGCGACTGGGCGCCATCTAGGAAAAAAATTAAAAGGAAAGGGGGGTCTTATGACACATTTTTTGAAGCTCCTGGCAAATGCTTCACAACCCTAGAATATAATATCAACATCTTCAACTACTAAAAAATGGCGGAACTTTTAGTAATTGCCTGAATACATTGACATTCAACTACATAATATGAGGTAATAAGCTTGAGGTCAGTTCAGAAGATTCTCGAATTGGTTGCTTTGAACTTCTTGACATATGAACAGTCTATCCGATATTTTACGCCGAACATTTTCGAACACAGTAACGTCAATGTATCTACAAATATTTATTATTCTCCGTCGTATATCCAATATTGAAGCAGGTTCAGTTTCGTACACCTTTTGTTTCAAATAGCCCCATAAAAAAAGTCCAAAGGTGTCAAATCTGGCGAGGGGGCTAGCCATTCTATAGGACCTCGACGGCAATCCAACGCCCGGAAAAAGTTGTATCTAAATAGTTACTTGTCTAGAGTAATGTGGTGGTGCTCCATCTTGTTGAAATACAATATCCATATCGAATTCATTATGGTTTTGCAATATTGCAATCGTTTCCGTCATGATTTCGCAGAATTCTGTTCTTCGATCAGGGTCGTCTTCAGTTAATTGGTGTACCATTTTAATTTTTAATGGATGATACCTATTCCTCTTCAAAAGTCTCCACACAGTAGAAGTAGACACCTCACAAACATTCGCTACGGAATAAGTAGACTGTTCAGGATTTACTACCGTCTCACCAATTATTTGCACTTGCTGTTCTTCCGGAATGGACGGATGACCGGGGGGCGTTTTGTTATGTACACTACCGGCATATGGCAGATAGAAAGGAATATTTCTAGAAATATCGATATTGATGTGTTTGTCTTTAGAAAATTATTAAATGTTCCGCCATTTTGTAGTAGGTGAAGATGTTGACTTCATATTCTAGGGTTGTGAGTATTCGTCAGGTGCCTCAAAATGATGTGTCACAAGACCCCCCTTTCCTTTTAATTTGTTTTTCCCAGATGGCACCAAATTGCCATCTTGAAAATTTCATCTGTCAATTTCAGCTCAAAATAAAGTATTCATACATTTATTTCATCATCCCAAATTTCTATTTTTTGAGTTGACCTATTAAAAAAATGAAAAGGGGGGTATTAAATAAATGCATTGTATAATATTAGATAATGGGAGTCCTAAATAATGATTTCTTGTCTTGAAACT
>WOGO01006378.1:0-11792 GCA_015342085.1 Leptinotarsa defecta
CAAGTGAATTATTAAAGTAACAAATTAAGAACAGAACAACAACACACAATTAATATTAATTCAATTTCGAAAATTCACAAACTGACAGCGTCATACCGATTCAATTGTCACTATCGCTAATAGCGACCTACTAGATAGATTAGTTTCGTATGACGATGTATCTCTGTAGTTGTTCCTAAAATAATGTTTTGCTGCTAACTGGTTTATTTTGGGTAAAAAACCCAAAAGACATTTTTTGTTTAGAATGAAACAGGCTATCGAAAATAAATTTTTAAATGGTAATCAAATAATAAGACAACAAGTTACATTGGAAATAAATTTTAGGGGTTGCGTTTTCCACCCCTTACTACCATGGGGTAAACCAAATAAATTTTTGGCTGAGTGTCTTTTTGGTAATACAAAACGTCAGGTTAATTTCAATATTGTAACTTTTTTAGTGCTTGTGAAAAAAATTGTTATGCAAATTTTATGTGCCCCCTTTAAGGGGATGTATCTTAACAAGGGATGATCCAATGAAATTTCTTTATATGAAAAATACAATTTTTTTTTCGATGAGGAATCACCTCCCGTAATGTTACACTTATTTAGTTACACCCTGTATATTGAAGAAGAAACAAACTTCTAGGTGTCGGTTTTATAAGACGATCCCATCGTAAAAATGAACCCTCTTCATTTTTCCCTAACGCACCAAAAGAAGCATAATTTCAAATCAGAGTTATTGTATTGAAAATTAAAATAATTATCATACAAAATGTCGAAAAAACCCCCTTATTTTCCACCATAATTATGTCCGATTCTGATCTTGCCCTTCCCAACTGGTAATACAGGGGAAGCTTTTCACGTCCGCGCTGCATACATTTCAATACCGTACTCATCCCTTTCAATCTCGTTTCGAGTGAGCCATTGTTACGTTCCTGAATACGATGGGTTATCGAAGTAAATGACCCCATTATCCGACTGCCTGGAATATCGCGAGGGCGAGATTTTGAAGAAGACGCAATTTCTGCAGGGTTATTCCTTTTCTAGTTGCCTCAAGTTGAGAACCGACATGAACTCGTTCCGAGGCTGAAGGATGAAGTTTTGATTCTGTTTCAGGTGGAATTACTTTTTCATAGCAGCTAATCCTCAAGCGGAAAATTCAATTTGTTTTATTATTCGTGGAGGCTTCGGAAGAGAACAAAATTTAGGATGAAAGTAGGGATCTGAAGTAGAAGTTTCGGGAAAATTAACTGTTGGTTAATGAAGGTTTCAGAAGCTGCATTATTTATGTTGGTGGTTTGTGGCATAATTTTGAGATCGTATGATATTTGAATACATCCAATTGTTTCTCAGTTAACAAAACATATTGTTTTTTTTGATTGGGCATGTAGGGTCCTGTCGAATCCATCTTGCTGTTTGGTCACGACAACGCAAAGCTCTATTCGAAGTCATGCCTGGAGAATCTGGAATGGCATTACCTGCACCTCGGCCAAAGAAAAACAAAAAAAGTAAAATCAGTATCTAAATATTCACTCAGATTACGCTACGCCCAACGACTTTATTATTTTTTCATCTGATCAATGCTGTAGATCCCTGAATAGAGTGATGTGATGAATGCTACCTCAGACCTTCCGAATTATTTTTCAGCTTCCATCATAATTATCTTTTTTTCCGATAAAACCGTTGAACATAAAAAATTTAGCTAAAAGAAGGTTGGTTGGGTAACAGGATTGAATTTTCCTTTAAAAAAAATGTTTCCTTGCCAACGTTTCGAATTTAATTGAATGAAATGAATTTTCATAAACATACCTCCCACAAATACGATTACTATCGTTTCAATTTCACAAGAAATAATGAGTTTTTAATTGAATTATATACCAAAAAGTACTTTTTTCGTGTTGATAATATTACTATTTTAAAAATATATAAAACATTGCAACCACCAAAATTTCCGAGACAACACCAATACGAAACGACATGAAACAAAAGAATCGCTTTATCTGTGATCTGATAAGGTGGTGTCTGTTTTTTTTTTAATCAATGGTGGAAAGAAAAAGAATGAAAAAAGGGTAAATTATTAAGATATTTTACTTATCAAATTGAAATATGCAGTATTGAGGCCATCGACATATCTTTTAGAGTTAACACTATCGCGTTTGAGGATATGTATCATTTCGCTTAAAAGTCTTTTGAATAATATGGTTGAACATCTTGAATACTTAGTTGGATGATCAAAATCAAAAATCAATCCATATTCTTTTTTATGTTCAACGAGAGCTGTGGGATTTTTTATATTCAGTTTTTTCTCCCATGTATTCTGAAACTCTATTTCAAGATACCGTCTGGTTTGACCAACATAACATTTGCGACAGATTCCACAGTTCAATTCGTACACTATATTGGATTGTATTTCTGGTGGTGTTTATCATAGTTCATTGTTACAGAACCTTGAATTTTTTAAAAGGAATTCGGAACGTCGGTAATAAAACAATCGGTTTTTAAGGAAAATATGATCCTGTTACCCAACCAATCTTCTTTCAGAAAAATTAATGGATCCTTGAACTAGTTAACTGGATAAAAAAATTATTTTACCCATTTTATTTTTGTTTGTTTCAGTTCTATTATTATTTACCATGTTGTTTCCACTAATAATATACATTATAACGGGCGACACCCCCAGAGGTCTAATAGAGGGGCAAGGCAACATATACAACAGAATGTGCCTGAGTCTTGAGAAGATTTATGGACTTCTGGTAGAATTTTCTAGGATTGGCACACTCCAAGCCGTTCATTCGCCCTTACCAAACAGTTGTTGGACTAGAGTAGGGACTACGATGTCAAACAGGCCTTCTTACAGGTCACTGTCATTTGAATCATCATATGCAGACTATCGGACTGTAGAAAGACAGTGTCTGTCGCCTTTGTTTAGAAAATGATGAAACAGCAGAGCACATACTTTGTGCCTGCCCTGTTGGGGACCGAATCAGGTTTTCAGAGTTCGTCAGAGCCGTACTCTTACCATCTGACCTTAAAGACCACTCACCATACAAACTAATCGACTTCGTTAAGAAGCTGGGTTTATTTGGTCGGGTGTGAATAGGTGTGAGCCACAATAAATCCTTGCGGGTTGCGGTGGAGGGTCGAATAGACCCACTCACTTTTGACCTGACCTGGGAGGGAAATGTTACTGACATAAATATGATTTTTATCCACCCTAATGCCACACAGCTCTCGGCAAATTCTAAGCTTTTACTTTAACTTGGGTGGTGTATAGCAAACGACGTATTCGTTTTAGCCACCCTAACGCCACACAGTCCTCAACATGATAGAAAATATTTACTTGGGTGGGGGATCCATGCTTGTATCCCGATTCTGAGTCAGCAAAATTTAAAATTTTTTGTATGAATTACATTAGATTTTCATTTTTTTTCATAGTACTAGTACTAGTCGAGCCCAGTCATTTGATTCCCATATCGGAGTAATTGTGAGATACTATGTAATCCGCCATTTTGTAATTGCGGCCATCTTGAGTTCGCATCTTTTTCAAAGGGTACCACCATTCTACCAGTCAAGCCCTGTCATTTGATACCCATATCGAGGTTGTTGTTCAAAAATATTCAATCCGCCATTTTGTATCTACAGCCATCTTGCAAAAAGGGGTCAAACCTTAATTACTAATATTGACCAAAACAGAAAGCGCAAGCTAGATAAAACCGTTTGATTAAACCTTTGAAAAACAATCAAGAGGATTCTGTATCTGTATCTGTAGAGAAGGGACGGTGAGTGTAGGCCCACAGCGCTTAGGACATATGTAACCCATTGTACATCCTCCCAAGTAGTTGTCATCCTAGGTCGTTGTCCATCCTGTCCTGTTCAGGAAAGTGGACAGGTCACTGGGAGACATCTCCTTTATATCGGCAGGTGTTGGCCAAGACTCGCCGAACACACTCTCTCATTGACGATAAATCCGGACATTCGCATAAGACATGCCTGACAGTTTCATCTTCCTGTTTATACATTCTGCATAGAGGTGTGTCCACTAGCCCCATATTGTGGTGGTGTTTCCCCAGTTGACAGTGGCTAGTCAGAAATCCTACTGTTAAGCGTAGATTTTTCCTGGTCATCGCCAGATATTTTTTCAGAGCCAGCTTCCCAGGGTCGCCAAGGATGGTCATGGCAAGATTGCATCCTTTGATTTCATCCCATCTTTTTAGGGATTGAGCATGGGTGTGACGTTTGGCTTGTTTCGCAATTGTCGAAGTCATCAGGCCGTAGGTGCCACTGGGTGCTAAAATTCCAAGTCCAGCCGCTTCCTTGACTAAAGAGTCGGCAATGCGATTACCTCTACTCATTTCGTGCCCTTCAATCCATCTCAAGATGATGTTATTATCTACCGAGGCTTTGGTTGAATCTTGGTGGCACTCTAGTACTATCCCTAAGGTAACACGTTGTCTGTTCAAGGCTAATAGGGCTTGTCTGCTGTCAGTGCAGATTGTTATGTTTTTGCCAGAAATTACTTTCTTGGGTATTTCTTTTGTGGCGATTGAGATACCAGCCAGTTTAGTTTGAACCACACTGGTATTTTTTCCCATTCCTCACTTAATCCTTAGGCTTAGTGATCTTACACTCCACATCCTGACCCTTTTTTGGTTTTTGGGCCTTTTGTACATATGCGTATTGTATTTGTATCATCTCTGTGTTCTGTTTTATTTGAATTTTGTAGGGTTTTTTAAACACAAACATGGGTTATTTTGCATCCCTGGTTGCCTGCAGCAGAAGTTTCGCAGGAAGCGCTTTTTGCCATTGGCTCATAGGCTTCGTGGTTTACACCACTCGTGCGCAATCGTAACATGGCCATTAACGCAGCTTCCTTAACGTACAGGTCCAGAGGGGTCAGACCAAGACAAGAGGATTGAAAGTTGAACAAATAAATAACTCAGTTTTTTAGGGTGCTCGTCTGAAGAAACTGAATGTGTCTGTAGGAAAATAAGGAATTTTCAAAAATGTGTCCTATGTATACAATGATCATAAGTGTCACCCCCTATCTAATTCGTTATTGGAATTTTTTCAGGAAAATCGCCAGGTCATGCCGCCTTTTGATTTTTACAATGTATATTTTTGCATGAACAAATGTTTTCCCTAATGTTATCTCCTACTGGAGGAAAACAACCCCTTAAAAAATTAAATTAGCATAAGGTGTTAAGTGATACCTAATTTCAAAGAATGTGTTATTCCCCATTCAACTGCGCAAAAAAATTAGAATTTCTTCATTTGTTGTCGAGTTATTGATGTTCAAAAGTAACAAAATACCAGAAAAAAAGGCAACTGAACTAACACTTTCATTGTCTGTTAAAACATGTTCAAAATGTTCCCCATTGACCTCCTTGCAAAATGAAGTATATTTTCAGGTTTTAGCCTTGACACTTCAAATTTCAAATGATCCCAAAGGAACAAATTCGACGGAGTTAGATCTGGAAGTCTTAAAGGCCATTCTACAGATCCTCAGCGACAGCAAATTCCAATTCCTCTGAACGATTGGGAACATAATACCTTCTCAAATGAGCTATTACTCTACACCCTACGCTTTTGGAATTTTGCGAAAGGAGCTGCTCCCCTCCAATATGGATAAAACTGGGGGTGAACTATTTATACAAGGATGTTCAGTGTCGTAATCAAAAGCCAACGTGCCTCGGATACTTTTTTCAAGAGTCATATCCAAGAGTTGGATATGATGCCCACTGTATATTCTCTGTGTAGGGTGGAGGAGTTAATATTTATCGCTGTTTTTAAACACGTTCCACGAAGTTGGCGTTTTCAGGATATGAAGTGCCCTTGGTTGAATTAGGAAAGGTATAAGCCACATACCTCAGTAGTGGTGCTTAGTTGAATTACGAATACATTGCTGAACTCATCTATCTATAGTGACCTTCATCTTCAAAGGTATTCAAGGTCATTGCCAGTTCATGGGAACTCCAGTTTTTGTTGCTGGGATCGAGAAAAAGGTGAAATTTCACGTTATAAGTATGTAAGTCTAGGGTTAACGAATCTCTTAGGTGTAGAATCTAGGGCAAAGTAAAAACCCTGAAAACAACACATGTATTTATAAAAATATTTCAACTGGACTATTCTGTTTAAAAAAAAATCTGTTTTTTCGTTAATCAGCTGTTGCCCCCATACGAACGACAACTCTCAGAAGTTGAGAAACTTGTGCAAACGTGATTGATATAGAAATGTTTATATAGCAACGAAAGCAACAGATAAACGTGTTACAAAAGTTCCAGGGAGTAAACAACTCAAAACCTGAATGGAATATACATTCATGTGAGAATTTCCACTTTTTTTGCAATATTCATTGAAGCACATTTTCGAAGTACTTTTTATGAATCTAGACCTGAACATATTTTTTTTGTAATTTGGTATCAAAAATAGGTGTTCCTTTTGAGAAAAAAAAATGAGTTGAACATTGAATTGCCTTGAAAATGAGGGAAAGGGTCAAATTCCATTGTACCCTTCGTTTTTTTTTTCATTTCAGTCACTAGACTCCCGAAATTTCTAGTGGTTCCCATATATTTTCTCTCTGGATAGATCTTCAAGTGAGGAAGTTGAGAGACGTATTTTTCAAGTGAAAACTGTAAGTATTTCGATATTGTTACGTTTTCTTCGCGACTGGACTGTACAATTAAAGTCAACTTCATTTCATTGTTACACCGACAATACAGCACAATCACTTCAACGGAAACTTTGGACTAATACTCACATGTATATCGCCTTATTAGAACACTTCTGCCTTTTGATAGTGTTTATATACGGTAGTGGAAATCTCTCGAAGCCGATAGGGAAGTTGCTAGAAGCCCCTCGAACCGACGCGACATCTAGAAGAGTCTCGAAGCTCTAGTCGAATTGAGCGCAATGTTGGCCGAGTCACAATCGATTCACGACGATCAGCGGCGGCCGGCGTTATTTTTTTCAGAGGATGATTTACAACGAAATAAAATTGATTTCACTCAACGAAAAAGTTTTAAATGTTGAATACAATAATATTTACGAACCGAAATTGAATCGAACATTGAACCTCTTTAGGCAATCTTGAAATCACACAGTCCCACCGGATGTCACACACACAGTCACACACGATGATTACTGGAAGATTCTTGGGAAAAAATTGATAGCTTCGATGAAAGATGTTGCAATTTGGATAGAAATTTACCTGTGGTGCACAAACCATACACGTGTCGTGGTTTTTGTAATGTCTCCCGATAAATCAATTGTATCAGTTGGTGTTAGAAGGAACTGAATCTGCTCGAAAATATACTGGAACTTCAATAATGATTCATCTTCAAGGCAAAACAGTGCAAATCATTCGTATTATATAAGAGCAATTGTCTTTCAAAGCATAGAAGATACGCATTATGTTTCACAGAAAACCAACTGAAATCATCATAAAAACGTTTTTCTGGATCCCAATTGCGCCTGAACAGGAAGCATCGGCCAATAAAGAAGAGAGAACGTTTTTCTGTTGAACGTTCAGCATCCGGAATAGTTCGGAAATAAAAACTTCCAGAAAATTTTTTCATATGAAGTTTATCCTCAAAGTGAGCTAAAAATGTTATGGAAAAACAATTTAAATATCATCCAGTTACTTCTTCAGAATATTAGGCAACTGGTAGCCAACATTTCAGAATCTGTACTTTCACACGTTCACTTGTTTTACGGGTTCCACTCTTCAGCTGGCAAACAATCAAATTACCATCTGTAATTTCTCATTCCACGACCCTCAAACGAATAATTCAAGCAGCCTTTCATTACTATGAACTGAGAACCCTTTGTAACGTTAAGTTAGGTTGTAACAATAGGTCTCACTGCAATAAAGGAAATTCATTTATCCCACCTGTTTGGGCCGTTCCGAACTATACGCATATGTGATTAAAATTTTACTGTAATAAATTCTCGGTACGATAATAAGTCATACGTGTAATACAGTATAAGTGTATAGGCAACATTTCCACGTTTTCAATGGGGCTAGCATAAACTAGTGATTTTAGGTGTCCCCAAAAGAAAAAATTGACGGGATTGAGGTCGGATGACCTCGGGGGCCAATGCTCAGTGCCTCCACTTCCTATCCATCGTTAGGGATATGCTATGTCTAAAAAATTTCTTGCTATCACACTAAAATGCATAAGCCAGGAGTGATTTTGGAGACCAATGGGAACATCTTCCAAAAAATGTAGGTAAGCATCTAGATTCAAACGAAAGGAAAGAAAATAGGGCCCAATTAAATAATCCCCAATTATTCCTACCGATACATTAAAAGAGAATCTGTCTTGGTAATGAGTTTGCATTATCGCATGTGGGTTATCTTCCGCCCAGATGTGGTTGTTATGGAAGTTCACAATACCATTCCTTGAAAAATTAGCCTCATCTGTAAAGAGGATTTTCGATAAAATTTGCAGATGTTGTTCGACTTTTCTTTGAAGCCATTGAGCAAATTCGATACGTAGCGTAAGTGCTTGGACACGCTGAATATGATAAGAATATAATTGCTGTTTCTTTAAAATTCTGTAAACTGTCATGTGACTTACATTTAAAGTTTGACTAACTTTTCTTGTACTTGTCTCTGGATGTTCACTAATTTCTTAGAGAACCGCGCCTCCTCCAATTCTACAGTTCTTGTAGTCCGTGGCCGTCCTACTGCAGAATTTGTTTGGAAAAGGAAAATTTGTGGGTAAAGTACCAAAAGTTTACTGACATTTTGAAATATATAATTACAGCGTACGCAGCGTCCTCTAGATGTTACATGAAAATTAATACAAAATTATTATTTCCCACTTCAAAAAAACTTAGGGTACCGAATTTCGTGCAAATAACTTATTTTTTCAAGAGGTATTTTCAAAAAGCGAACAAAAAAAATCAATTTCAACACCCCGTATCTCCGAAACGAAGCATTTCCGGACACAAGTTCATATATACTTTTTTTTTAAATTATCTCAGGAATACGTCACTTGAATATTTTAACGTACTTATATTACACCCTGTATACTAAGTATACATTGACGCTATTAGTTTTTTCCAAATTTTACTTTTTTGTCTCTTTTCAACTCATTACTCTATAATGTCTTGAGGCTATTTTTGGCCAATTTGTCTCTACGTACAGGGTGAGTCAACAAAATTCCCTCGGTCCATTTCTATCAGGGGAAACAATTTTTCAAACTGCTCAATGTTCTCACAGTCATATCGATAAAAAGTTTCTTTCAGAATTAATTGGGGTGATTCAGCCGAGCGTGGCCAACCAAATTTATACTTCTTTGCATAGAACACCCAGTATATGAATACGTCAATCGATTCCATATTTCCATATTTCCGATTCCAATTTTTGTTTCAGAATTCCCATTGCGGCATTGCCAAGTTACTCCAGAAAACCTATTTTACAGACAATATTTTTTTTAATTCACCACTATACATCACACCAACATCACTATGGTAATTTCGGGAATCACTTTCGAAAACAACGTATAGGGTGCTAGGTAAAAGTGATCAAGTTTACATTCATTTTAAATAGATATAATTCAACTCTTTCCAAATAACCACCCTGTATTTTTTCATTTGTATGAAATGTTTCAACATTTCGCTATATTTTTTATTCGATGTATACTATACAAGAAACTGATATTTTACAAATGATATAGTATTTGTTGTAACCACAAAAAAAAGTATTTTTTACGCTCCCTTACTCAAATTTGTTTTTTGAATATTTAAATTAATCGCTAGTACATTTGCACTTTTCATACCATCTACTGATAGTTATCAGCGGTTTTCAACGGTAGAAAATGCGTAGAAAACCTAAAGAATATTAATTTATACTGCTTCTTTCTTTAAAAACCTAGTTATTCATGACTGACATCAAAAAATGAATCTGGGAATGTGTTGCCATATGTTGAAGTTCCATTCGCGTGTAGATTTAATCATTTCCATTATGAATTATGTATTGGTAGATATGGTGCAAATGGTCTATGCTGGAACGTGTAAAGAGCTCTTTTAAAAAAATACTGACATTATTTGTTGCAGAAAATAGTCGCCACTTTGAATATCTTTTAGACTCCTCTATTCAATAGAAAATTTAGGCGTTATTGTTCATATTGAAAAAATTTTGAGTGAGTGAATGTCAATAAATGAATTTTTTGTGGTTAGAACAATTAATAAAGCTGGGTATAATTTGTAAAATATCTGTTTTCCGTATAGTACACTTCTAATAAAAAATGTAATACTCTTCAGTCTATATACATAATTATATTTGTCATTCAAACCTGAAGAATACTCTCAGGCTATTTGTGCTTCGAATTTTGATCTATATAATCTTGAGCAATTTTCTAATTATCATTGCATGAAACTGAATTCAAATGAAACTATTGCATTCGTTTTTGGTAGAAAGTATGCAAGAAAATAACTTACTACAAACCACTTTGGTAGCATTCAGATTAGAGGGGGACCTTTGACACTTTATAATAAAGTTAACAATCTGGGTTTGTGGATTGACGAAGATATGAGATTTTTTTTTCATATCAGTATAAGTATACAAACAGCATTCCGTAACCTCAAACTAATTAATCAAAATAGACAGGTCTTCAATAAAACAATTGAAAGTTTACTATGTGACTCTTTCGTTTTATCCAGGTTAAATTATTGCGATGTTATTTACGCTCCTTGTATAAACTCCATTGATATCAAACGAATCCAAAAGCTCCAAGATAGTTACTTGAGGTTAATCTATGGCATCAAAAAATATGCTAGGATTTCATACACATTGAAAACAAATTTAGTTCTATCCAGGTCAAATTACTGCGATGTTATTTACGCTCCTTGTATAAACTCCATTTATATCAAACGAATCCAAAAGCTCCAAAATAGTTACTTGAGGTTAATCTATGGCATCAAAGAATACGATAGGATTTCATACATATTGAAAACAAACAAATGGCTTAATATGAGTTATCGAAGGTTCCTTCAATCTGCCTGCTTCTTTTACAAAGTTTTAAAATACCGAAACCCCCCCTATTTGTACAATAAGATAAAATTTCGCTCAGATGTATATAATATTAACATTAGACGAAAAAGTTTGCTTTCTCCCCCAATGTTTCACACAGAATTTTACAGACGTTCGTTTTCCTATCACATCATCAAATGTATGAATAAAATACCATCAGAGTTGAAAGAACTCTCGTTATCGACTTTCCGTACGCGTATCATCAGAGATAGTAAGTTCTATTTTTCAAATTCTGTTCATTTTTGCCACTCTTCATTTTCAGTGCGATCTGACAATTATTAATTAGTTCGATCTGAGAATTAATAATTATACCACTCACAATGTTAAAAAACAATATGTATGTTGCTTTGACTAAACTTTATCTTCAATTTGAACTGTGATTTATTTATTAATTTAGCGATGGCAATGTTTAAATTTCTTGTAACGTGGGTGTATTTGAAAGTAATCACTGTTTTTTTCTGTTTGTTCTGATTAACCATTCAGTAGTAGTCTGTTTTGGGTTAGGTGGAAGAACAAATGAGAGTCTGTACCTTCCGGTGCCGATTGCCATACTGAATCTTGCCCATTCACTTTTTTTTGTTCACATATATGAATATAACTGAAAATTATTGGGAGATTTTCATTTTTTTTTCATCGTAGTGTGCACTGGCCAGGCCCTATCTCCCGAAGCCCCGATACATTCGGGAGGGCGCGCCAGCATTATCAACCAATGACCACTCCCCACACCTTGGGATAAGTGATCATTGGGTCCGAGAATCATGTGCCCTGAGCAAGC
>WOGO01006379.1:0-11791 GCA_015342085.1 Leptinotarsa defecta
TTTCTAAGTACAGACTACTCCTCGGGACGGAGAGCGACCTTTTTATATCGTCAACGAACGTTCCGGATTTCTCTGCGGATTTCGGGACCCATCCACATCTTTCCCGCTGTTTCGCGATCAGACATGCGTTTGCTGACTGGGACATCGGTCAGGGCCGGCTTCAGATTCATTACAATACCTTTCAAACGATATATCACAAACCCATATGTCCCATTTAAAAAATTGGGGGTCGTACCTGTCATTCGAAGGGAGTTGAAGGTAGGGGTGGCATTTTTACGTTGAAAAATATCAAACTATAATTTACATTAGACGTGTTTTCAGGGATTTTTTTCAATATGTACAGTAACCGAAATAACGAACTTATTTCATTTGGCTTTTACACATTCACTTCTACGTCTAATGATCAATTGATTTCTTTACAGAAAAATTATATTTTTTTTGACTTGGTACTCAGTCGAGACCGAATACAGTAATATAAGTAAATTTGAAGTATTGTGGTTCCACGCATCTGTACTATAAAAAAGTTTTGAAAAAAATGTATGTCAAAGTGATTCCACTGAAAAATTGATGACAACCACTGAGACGCCACTGTGTATTGCCTTCACTACCGACTCAAAGCGTTTCAATCGACCAGAGAGAGACGAGAATACATACCGAGAGGTAATTTTCTCAATTCCAATACACCGACTGGATCTATTGTGGACCGCGCTAAGGAAATAAAAAAAGTTTTGAGTCACACAATCACAGCGCGCATAATATATCCTTGGAGAAATACAAAAGTTTGATGAATATGGTAAAGGAATAGAAGCACAGGTGTTATGGACAAAGTGAATATTTTATAAGGTTTCGAACAAGCCGAGAATGAGAACGACAAACGTGAAATATGTCTGCGTTAGAATTTCCGATGTCAACTGAATTGCTTGGGGTTAAAAGGTAAATTTCATAAATAACAAATTAGAAAGTTATGATAGCCGGCAAAAAACGATCTGTCAATACAACATTCTTTGAATAATTTTCAATATCGATGGTTTTCTACACGTGTATGGGAGTTTGATGTATACTTTAATTTTACCCAGAAACACAAAATATAATATTGAATATAAAATACGCAGGACGAACTTTAATTATCAACAGTTATGATTAAATAAATTTTCGTTACCTCCAGTCAATTTACATCTTAACATATTTGTGGTACTATATGATATTATTACATACTTGAATTGTCAAAGAGAAACAGAAACAGCACCGAATACAATATTTATAATAATACTGATGAAACTGATGATATTAATACGACTTGAGTCACATTTTTTATAACAACAATATATAATTCTAATTTAGGTGAAAAGGCGAAGTTTGAGAATAAGAATCAAAGGGGGTCAAATCTGGTGAATACGGTGGATGAGGCATGATTACTGCGTTATTTTCGGACAAAAAATTACGAACAAGCAATAACGAGTGAGCATGTGTATTATCGTGATACAAAAGCCATGAACTGTTTTTCCACAATACCGAATGTTTTTTTCGTAATGCTTCTCGCAAACGGCACATAACTCAAGATCATACTCCTTATTGACGGTACGACCATGTGGCAAGAACTCCTGATGGACTACGCCACGGTAATCGAAGAAATCAGTGTCAAAACCTTTACATTTGATCGAATTTGGCGTGGTTTTTCTGGTCTGGGCTCTTCCATTGGTACTATTGGACTTTGGTTTCGATGTCATAACCATATATCCATGATTCGTCACCAGTTATGACCCCTTTTAAGTAAATCTAGATTGTTGACGTTATTGAACAATTCCTGAACGATGCTCATGCGAAGGTATTTTTTCTTTGTTACCAAAAAAATCAGGTCAGTAGTACGACATCGCATATTCTAATTTTCTTAGCTGGTGTAGACTTAAAAACGCCGAAGGAAATTTCAGCGAAACCGCCTTCTTAGTCTATCAAGAAGAGAAATGAAAAATATGGAACTCGTCAGATTAGGCGAATCCCTGTAGATAATCGTCAGATTATGAGACAGCACGTCTAAAACATAAAGATGAACCATATATATCTTAATCTGACGCGCTTGAGTATTTCAAAATGGTGAATTTTTTTTGCACATTATAATAATGGCCGCGAGTTTGCGTCAGATCGAAATCGTCAGACCATTGAATGAGAGCTTTTTTTTGTTGCACTTAACACACCCTTTGAAAATCTGACGCGCTCGATTAAATTTTTTTTCTTTTCACTTTTAACCCTTACGTACAAACGTCCAACATCATGCAAACGATCAGATTAACATACGAACATAATTAAAAATACGTAGGATATTGATGCTACCAATATCTGACGCGCTCGAGTATGTCCATGCAACATTATTTTTTTACATATTCAAAAATCTATAGCCGCTTCTCCCACCGATGAAAAGGTATATATTATATAACATTGTTTTCTTCTTATCATCTAAACTTTGCAACCTAATACGTCTCTATGAGGCTCGAGTAAATCCCCATTTTGCATCGTGGCCTTCCCTACAATTATGAACATCTCAAAAGAACGTATTTGTCACATATTAAATCAACATTACAACAGGAGAAAGCTGTAGGAGCGTTAGGTGCCGCGATTGCTCACGTTAAACCAAAACGTGTACGTCTGCGCAGTTTGGGTGGAATAAATCCGAGTTCAGGCACCGATTATTTACTGTAGATGAAACTTGCATACTCTATTTTAGGCCCGAAACAAAAATACAGTCCATACAGTGGACTGCAAAGAGGAAACCGGCTCAAAAGAAGCAAAAACTGTTTCTTCGGCTGGGAAAGTGATGACGACTGTTGTTGGGATAGTTATGGAGTTATTTTACAGTATCATACTACACATTACTACTTAACAAGCTGAAGGCAGATCTTACGGAAAAACGGCCACATTTGTATAGAAAGAAACTCCTGTTCCACCAAGACTCACACCTCAGTGGTTGCCATGACGAAAATCCACGAATTACAGTTTGAACTGCTTCACCATCCGCCTTACTCACCGGATCTAGCCTCAAGCGACTTCTTTTCGTTCCCTCATCTAAAAACTGCGCTCGGGGGGCAGAGATTTTCGTCAAATGAAGAGGCAATCACCTTCATCAACAATTATTTTGCAGAGAAAGACGCTGAGTACTATTTGGACGGATTACAAAGATGGTAGCATCGCTGGGAGAAGGGCGTAGAGTTGAAAGGTGACTAAATTGAAAAAAAAAACATTCTAAAGAAATGTCTTGTATCTTAGTTAGGTCGGAAAGTTTTTGGACCACCCTCGTACAATTCAGTCTCAATTTACTGATCTTTCGATTCCCCTCGTCAAATAGATTATCCCCGATAATTTGGCAATTATATTTATCATTCAAATTCATAAAAAATAACACAAGTTCATTACACCTAACATCACAAACATATTTTCACTGTACCTACTCTTAGGTACTCACTTAAAACAACAATTATTGCAGGCGCGAATATCAAAATAGGTTTCACCAATCTAACAAGTAACCTACTACATTTATCAAAAATATATATCGTCACTAAAGGTACGAGGCAAGGATCTCCGTTCAAACCAGATTCTCTCCTGAGAGATTCACCTCGTCACCGTATCTTAAGCTAATCATAAATAACTACCTATACAAGCAGCACGTGTTCCACAAGGCCCCGTCCCGGGGCCACACCGGCTCCTCAGGTCCGTCTCTCAGTCAGTTTTTAAAGCTTTCCGGTTCGCAGGGGTGCTGGTTTCTAGCAGCTAGTTTCGAGAGCTATTTTCGTCGTACCGTTCGTTATCACGCTGTTCGTCAAAGTGTCCCCCAAGGAAGGGGGCCCTTGAGAACTTGTAGAGTGGTGGTTGGTAGTGCCAGCCGTTCCATTCTGTCTGTGCTTGTTGAGTCCCCAGAAACGTTTGATGGCAGACAGTACCTGAAATTGAAAGTAGATGAAATTTTCTTCACACAACAGCAACAACTGGACATGTTGAAAGATGTTGACGCTCAAGAAATCTCTAAGATCTTGACTCCTCATTTTAAATAGATTTGCCCTTTTATCGACTTGACAAAACAGATAATAATGATATAGCATTTATTGCCCACAACAGAACCCATTCACAAAGTAATTTTTAAAGGATAGCAAATACAATATAATTAGAAGTATAGTAACAGTGTTACAACATTCAAAATATGACATGGATACGATAGGTTGCCTTTTATGTTTCGGAATTTGGCAACCTTAGTGTTGCAATCTGGCAACTGACAGCTCTATCGTAGAGTTGGACATTTTTGAGCTTATACGTACTCAAAAAGTTTTGATATTGCAAGATCGTCATGTGACCTATCGTGAGATTGAGACAACCTTAGGCATTAGTGGGACCACCATACATGCAATATTGCATTAACATTTGGCTGTCAAAAAAATTTGTTCGCGTTGGATCCCACACAATTTGTCAATCGCTCAAAAAAAGGCTCGTGGCGATTGGTCGAAGTAAATGCTCAAAAAATACGATCGCGGTACTTTAAAACACGTCTATGACACCGTGACAGGTGATGAATCGTGGATTTACGCGTATGAGCCCGAAAGTAAACAGCAGGCGACTGTATGGGTGTTTCAAGCCAAATCCAACAAAAGTTGTTCGCGCATGAAGCACTTCCAAGCAAATGGTCGCCTGTTTTTTCGGAAAAACTGGACATGTCGCAACCGTACCACTGGAACAACGCAGAACAGTCAATTCTGAATGGTACACAACCATTTGTTTGCCAGTTGTTTTTCAAGAAATCAGGAAAACCAACCGCCGAAGACGGATCACTCTTCACCACGACAATGCGAGCTCTCTCACATCGGCTCAAACAACTGCATTTTTGAGCACCCAAAACATCGATTTGATGAGTCATCCGCCGTATAGCACCGTATGGCACCGAATTACTACTTTTTATTCCCGCGCGTAAAAACAAACTGAGAGTTTAACGTTTTTCCACACCTGAACAAGCGGTTGCTCCATTCAGAATGCATGTTTTGGAAATACCTCAATCAGAGTGGCAAAAGTGCTTCGACAATTGGTTCAAACGCATACAAAAGTGTATAGATTTTCATGAGGAATATTTAGAAAAACAATAAAGTGATTTTCGATGATTCATATTTGTTTTAGTTCTCTAATCCCGAAATATAAAAGGCAACCCTCGTAATAGAGTTGAGTTGAAAATGTTGATTTTAAAATAAAAATCTTGGGTTTAGAGTTTTTTTTAATTGAAGTTGGAATTTCGATTTCAAACTAGAAATTTCAACTTTACACTTATTCAAGAGTTAGAAAACTGGAATTTTCACTTTACATTTTAAATTCTGACGAAAATTTGAATCAAGACTCTGGCTATATTGTGACTTGACTCTATACAATTTAACTCAAGTTGACCTAACAAAACTACAGGTTTACAATCAGAATTAAGATAAAATCTTTTTTAAAACAGTTTGATCTTGATGGTTTAACATGTTGGTTTATTATAAATAAAAAACAGCACTGCTATTAAAATGAAAAAAAATAATAATCACATGTTGCTCCACAACAACTTTTACCCTTCACAAGAACACTTTATATTGTAAATGCGAGGTACTTTTATCTCTGAACTCTTATTTGTTTTGACGTCTGCAAGTAATCTTACTACTGTATAATAAAGTAACTTGCTTCAAACAAACTTGTTGTTTAATAAAAAAAAAATCACATTGATAACGATATGGATTTTTCACAATTTACAAAAAATATAGCATAGCTGACTCGGTAAACGTTGTTTTGACACATGAATTATTTCTATCAGATGGTTTGCCCACTCGAGAGCATGCCATGTATAATTGTCCGTGTGAAAAACATGGTGTGCTGAAATCCAAGCCACAAACGGACATTATTTGGCCTTGGGACTTATTGATAATCATTGCAAATGCCAATATAGTTGGAAGTTGCACACAGTTGCACAAGTTGCAATTGGCATATCTGTACGTATAATAGCAATTCGTGGTAGTAATACATTTTCACCTCGGAACTTACCATTTAAAATTCTGGGTTCAACAACGATTTTCATTCATTTTTCAATGACTAATCGCGTGCTGTTGCACAGCCGTAGTGAATTCAAATTACAGAGCGATCCAACCTTCAGTTGTAAATTATGCAGTGGCATGCCTGGCAAATTCAATAAGTTCAAAAACTCTGTTGGATAATCGACAGCTTCGATGGTATCGCAAACTACGCTCGATGGATAAACGATAATAGCGGCCGAAAACTGTTTAGGCAGTGAGAGAAGGCTTATTGTGTCAGAGAGACAGGAGACCGCTTGGTTCTCATCCATACTCCGTGCTGTTAACTGAGTGAGAAGTGATACCGGTAGACGCCTGACGGAAAAAACTGAGCTAAAATGATTAAATTACTGAAATAGCTATTAAAAAATGAAAAAAGAAATTTTTCTCCAAAAAAATGTTTGATGTGGAGCACCATTATCACTTAGGGGTCAAGTCGTTTTCAAGGAGTAAGGCAACTAACACTGACACGAGAATTTTATATAAAAAGTTGACTGGATAAATGTCTTGTGTTCATTGCTAATTCAAAGATGATGTCCACAAACGTGACCTATTCATAATTATATAGAGACTTCCAGAACTCACCTATTGGCACATATCAGTTTAAAAAAAAATATTCATTCTTCAAGGATAGAGGGCTTCTACTAAGAAATCAGAGTTGTCATTACCAAATATTTGAATTTGAAGCGTACCCTCATTGTTACAGGTAAACAAAGTTCAGGTAATAAAGTCATTAAGGACCATTTGTTATTACCTACAGTGGTGTATAGATATATAAGGGTTTACATTGTTAATTATTTCAGTTCAATGTATTGGTGTGAAAAATGTCCTGAAGTAACGTTGTTTACAAATACAAGTGGTATAAAAACATAGGACATTTTGAAAACTTGGTTACATTTGTTTAATTAAAGTCCACCAATTTAAATGGCAGCATTTTATTTGGTCTTGACAACTCCGATCCTCTGATCTGAAAAACTAAGAAGACGAAATTTTAAAATTTTCTTCCCGTATGAAAAAAAGGTATTTACAAATTCTATTGGCACATTCGGAGATTTGGAAAAACTCGACGACGTACGCTTAACCGGAATTCCTCGCTAGATTCAGGTTATAGAAAACACTCTAGTAACCGAATTTTTTTCAGTATTTGAGCGGTTTGAATTTCGATACTCAGAACTCCGAGCTCCTAGCTCATCTAATTCATACCGAGTTCTCTGCCGACGTTCCAAACTCCTTTATGAGTCAAGTGAGTATCGCGGTGTTCTTCCCCAAGAAAAAAAACCATGTTCCAATGTTTCAGCCTGTCAAGCCGACGCCCGTGCGGGCATCTGTGTCGGTCACTTCCACGACGTCCACCTCCTCGCTGATGAACGTGAGCGGCAACTCCGCGCTGAACTACAGCGGCAACAGCGCCACGTCGACGCCCAGCAAACCGACCCTGGTGAGCAGCACGCCCAGCAAACTGCCCGCCCCGTTTAGGGAAGCTTCGCCCGTCCAGCAGCAGGCGACGACGACAGCGCCGGTGGTGCCGTCGAGCAATTTCGCTGCCGTCGCGGCGAGTTCCGTCGCTAAGGTGACGAGTGAGTCGATAGGTAACTTTTTTTTTTTTTTTGTTAGGTCAAAGTAAGTTTTAAATGTCCGCTAATGTGATGTCGCATCTTCTCCAGGAGTTGATATTTGATATTATAGTAATCTAAAATCCTTGTTTGTCCAGATGGTAACGATATATTTTTTCATTGTAGCAAGCGGTGAAAGTAACCCCGCATCTGTGATAAGTATCGTTAGTCAAGTACAAACACAAAATTCATCTAATGCCGTTACATCCGTTCATTCAGATCCTATTTCCTCGTTTATAGTGAGTATTGTCTAGAAGTGTAAGATGATATTTTCTTCGTTTATTGTGAAGACACAATCATGACTGTTTCCAATCTTTCAGCGTTTACAAAATTCTACGAACCCTCCTCAGAAACCCTTCGTCGAATCACATGTACAAAGTAATTGTATAAGTCCCGAACCGACTACCAATGCTGAAACTCTTTCTATGGATGTAGAATCGACTCAACCCGTCGCAAATGGTGCCGACGAAAAGGTAAGAAATAACCTGACTTATCATCGATCTGCAGGTTGCTAATTTTGTTCATTTATATTTTTGTTCAACGAGATGGAAATTTACTGTAGTGTATTGGGTGATTGAAGAGCAGTGAACACCTTTGTAGGAAATATGCCTAAAAAAACTTTCGTTTTCTATGTTAAAATGTTACGGATTGCAATAGGAGATTTATGGAGAAACAATGTAAGTTGTAGATGTAGATTCATATACATTTGAACCAAGAACCCGGATTTTTTTAAGGACAAAACACAGGCACTACAGGAAAATCCTTGAGTTGGTCTATGAGCGGTGCCATTGCGATAGTAGCAATTCAAATTGGATTTGAATCGTTGCAGATTGAATTAATTTGAAAAAACGGTCTCAGGAAGTTTATTCCACATAAACGCAGTTCTCTAATTGATGAAAGAGTTCTTAAACAGTGAAGTTCGAGGTGTACTGAGTTGAACCTCAAAACGATGAGCAGCCACAGTCCGTCGCATATTTCTGATATGTACCGCTCTTAGTGGAATCAAATGTGCCTAGTCACTTGAACACTTCCCGTAAAAGTATCTACCGTGTGACAAAGACTTATGGTACACCCCCCTTTTTTCCTTTATTCTTTCACCTATTTTTACGGAACGATTAATATCGATTATGCTTAAAAGAAGCATTTTTTGACGTAATTTGAGATTTTTTTCAACTTCTGGTTTTTCCGGGAATCTTATCAACGTTTAATTCTCAAATAGAACACACTGTATATTATTACATTTTTTAAATCTACACAAGCAACAAACGGTTTATAAGAAAAATAAATTCTTATTAATTTTTTAATTTTGATAATTTGTTGGACTAATTCTATTGATAATTTGCAGAGGTGCGTAAACCAAATACGAATTGAATAAATTCACAACTTTTTGGAACATCTACTGACATTCCGTATTCGATTTTGTTAATATTTTTCAAAAACTCATTACTGCCATTCAATTTCGATACTACCTGCTTTATTGTTTCAGATTGATTGGCAAAATGAGTATTTTTTTCATCGCATTTCATCGCATTTTTCCATAAGCATTAATTAATAATAGAATAATATATTTAACTATATATCTTGGACACTATTAAAATGAAAACAAGTTCGTTGTCAGTGTTGATCAGATACCGAAATGAAGAATTAATAATTATTCAATGTTTTGTCAACGCTGAAAAAAAACGGTTGCTGTTAGTGTCGGCAATATTTAAAAAACAAAACGGAATAATATCCAATAAATGAACCACAGGTTTAAGTAGTTCCAAAAGAATCACATTCTGATAAGGGCAATATTCGAATCTAAACTCTGATCTACCGAAAACAACGTTTTCCACACCTAAACAAATTTCTGTCTATCGACGTGCAT
Organism: Leptinotarsa defecta; assembly: GCA_015342085.1. NCBI lineage: Eukaryota > Metazoa > Arthropoda > Insecta > Coleoptera > Chrysomelidae > Leptinotarsa > Leptinotarsa defecta. Next base: position 9,543 of record WOGO01006379.1, read on the forward strand.
TTCGCTAAACAAATTAGCAAAATGATGAAGATTTAACAAAATCGTTAAATCTTTCTCACTGTCGAGAACTGAAGCCGTTCTTTCCTGGCTCTACGGTCTACCGAAGGTACATAAAATCAATATGCTACTGAGACTAATAGTCGATGCCCCAGGCTCACCGATCTACCACCTGGCGAAATATCTGGCCGTGCTCTTCCAGCCTCATGGAAAGACAAACTCCTAGGTCAAGGACTCGACAGACTTCATTGGTAAAATTAGGAATTTAACTCTGGAGCCAACAGATATTCTGGTCATCTTCAATGTTGTCCTAGTTTACCAAAGTTCCCCTGGAAAACTGTCTGAAGGGGCTACTTGTTTCCGAGTGATATCGTCAAACTCTTCAGAACCCAGTTATAGCCAACTACTTCATGGAACGTTTTGAAGAGAAATCAATCGATACCTATGAATTAAAACCGACCTTGTGAATACGTTGTGTGGATGACACCTTTGCCACCTGAAAACATGAAAGAGACGCTCCCAACCTTTTTCTAGATCACTTGAAAGCTCTACACGCCAGCATCAAGTTCACCATGGAGACTAAACAGAACCATCGGATAGCATTCCTAAATGTGGTGCTAGACCAACCTACAAAATGTATCAAACATTTACGCAAACGGACAGGTACCTGTAGGCACTATCAAACCTCCTACATCAACCTCCTGCAGGAGACTGCAGTGTTTTCAGGAGACTTGAATGAAATAGGCGAGTCAGGCAGTTCCCAAGTAGTAGAAAAAAAATGTGGAACAGTATTTCATTTTGAAGCATATTCACTTATTGAAAACACAAGAAGTATTTGTAATATGGGCTTATTTATATGCATAAGCAATGACGTTTTGAAAAGTTGAAGATTCAAAAAGACACTCTAAATTTACATTTTGTAATCAATCACCTATACTTGAAGGATATCTAATGTTTTTAACAAAATTTTTTTCATTGTCAGATTTTAAATTTTTGAGAGAAAAATGAAATGAAAAACAAAAATGAATGAAACGTGATAAATATCAACAATATTAAAAATAAGTGAACCAAAATATTCAGATGAGTTACTTAAAGATAAATCAAATAAGTCTGAAAACTGTATCGAGGAGAGATACATGTTATAACTCACTTGAGAAAAATAACTTTTTAAAAATTAATATTTATTGAACAGGGGAAACAGATCTGTATCCCCAGAGTTGAGTAGTAACAGTATGACAACTAGAATACAACTGACTTTATTACGCAACGCAGGACGTTTTTAAAATGAAAAAATATCATGAAGTAAGCGTCTAGGTGAACAAAGAACAGTAAACGGCGCCTGGGATCCTTCTGAAACTGCGTAGGTGCCGGATGTCGCTTCAGCTATGCTCTTGAGTTTGTCACCTTGGAGATGAATGGTAGAGGTCAGCCATGGGCATATAACATATATTTTCCTATCTTCAACAAGATAATGACGATTACATTCTACGGAAATAAAAAAAAAATGCTGTCAAATATAATGAATGAGTCAATTTCGGTCCCGACAAAACTAACGCTGTGAATACCCAACATTTGCAGATACCTTCAATATCTTACGTTAGTGTAGAGGCTAAGGACAATGTCTACCGCGCGGACAATCCAGGTTCGAATCTCATAACTATACACTTTTTTTAATTAAAATCACGTGACTGGAACGTGACAAGGCGGCCGAGGGGTGAGGAAGAGTCGCAAGAGGGTCTGAGCGGTGATGTGGAGTACTAAGGAAGCTGATAGGTTAGGTGGAGTAACAAGGGGGCCGAGTTCCACGCTTAAATCGCTACGATACTCGTTTCATCCTGCGTCGATTTCGATGACGTTTCCCCCACTCCTGTTTGAGCCAGAATCCGCAAGGGAGCTGATAGGTTAGCCTCACTCCCGGTGAGCCAGAACATACATTGTTCATCTACTACTTTATTTTGTTAGGTGTATTGTTTGTTGGGTTCAAATTTTGTTTTTTCAAATCCCAATAGATTTCCAATTGAACGATCAATACTGAAATTGATCCAATCAGTGCATTTAATTGAAACTGTAAATCTTTTCGGGTCTGCAACTAGATGTGTGATGGTTCCTTCTCCTATTCTGAATATCTCTTTCTTTATAATTTTTATAATCTCTTCAATTCCATAAGACACTATGGGAATTTCAAATTTGAATTCATCATTCACACCCCATACTAATAAATTGTTTGTTTCATTAACATTTGGTATATTATT
>WOGO01006380.1:0-11790 GCA_015342085.1 Leptinotarsa defecta
CGTACTACAAAAAATCTGATTAGTCTGAAAGGTGTCCCCCTTCAATTAGAAATCGACGTGTCTGAGCTTTTCTTAAAAATCTTACTTTTTATATTCAAAAATGGCTCTGTTAAGTTTTCGTTGTTACACACTGTATATAAAATGAAAGTGGTTCTGTTAGCTTAACAGTGTACTATATTTTATAGAAATCGGGCATGTTTTTATCACCTTTGAGAAATTTCAGTGTCTTATATTAATCGAAATGACTCTACCAGTCTTCGATTTGAAACAATTCTGAGTCAGTTCCAATTTTCTGATATAACTTACAAAAAAACATATTTATCCATCTTCGATGAATTCTATTGAAGTTCTATATTGTAGAATCAAGTTTTGCACGTTATGTTTTTATATTGTTCCCTCAAATATTATCCAAATGAATATACTACAGGAGCTCCCTACCAATTTAGGATTTATCCAGTCATTTCGAAAATATGAAATAAGGTGCCTTCGTTTAATATTTCCCTTCCTTCCCCTCAATATGAATATAATATCTAATTTTTTTGGTATTCAAAAACATGGTTTCCATTTTCTGTTTTTCTGTGAGCTCTATGTATGGTTCCCATTTCAAATCTTCATTTTGATTTCTTTTAGAGACAAGTAATGACAAAAATCGCGGAAAAGTCTTAGGGACGGTCAGAATGACAGACAAAGGCAGATAACAGAACTCATCACAAGTTTATATTTTTTCCTTTCTGATCACTTTCCAACGAATCACTAGATTCGTGATCAAGGTTTTGATATATCTTCAATTACATCTTCTACCAATGAAGATATTATAGAGAATAAAGTCCAGGCTGATAAGCCGTGGTCGAATTGTAGTACCAAATGTTTCGCCTGCTACTACGGCAGACATCATCACTGGCATATGCGTTGACTGCAAGAAAGTAAGTTATATTTCGAAGGCTCAGTAACAAGTGACTGAGGAGCTCCTTTTCACTTGAATTTATATTTGTACGTAGTGGTGGTAGGTGGGGGTATGCTGCTGGTGGAATGCCCATTGCTGAGACTTTGAAATACCACATTCGTCATTGTAGACACCGCATATACCACTGAAGATGTGTGCTGCAGTAGCAGATGATACTATAAGTTCCATTCGACCACGGACCACCAGCCTGGACTTTGTTGTCTCTAATCGTGACTCTGGTCGTAAAATCCCATGTTCTCATTAGGAAAATATTTCCCTTATTTCCGTAAAAAACTGTCAAGGGAAGATGAAAACCAAAAATTCACAGGAGTGAATGAAAAAGTGGAAGTTTTTCCGCTTTGATCGCTGTAGCTGATTAAAATAAGACCCAAGACGAGTCCATAAAAAAGCGATAATATTATTCGGGAACAGGCAATATATCTGTGTTCTTTTCACAAGCTTTCATGCAATAAAAACCCGCTGAATGAAAATCCTCTTTGCTATTCAGAATGATAAAGGATCACGATAAGATGTAACGAATTCATGAATGGGATATACGAGAGGCGCAAGTTGCAAATCCCGCTATACAGCCCAAGGTTTTACACAAGGCTGGAGTATAATATTAGGTGTAGGAATGATTTTCGCATGTAGGTAGAAAATTGCTTCATTAAAGATCGATTCGAAATAAAACGAAGTTGACCAAGTTGGCATTTAGAGTAAATCTATTTGAAAAATTTTGTTTACATATGCGCCGCCTATATTTAATATTTTCGAAGATTATACTTTTTTAAGGAAAAAACACAAGCACTGCAGGAAAATCCTTAAGGCGCTCTCAGAGCGGTGCCTGTGCGAACGTGCGTTGGATTTGAATCGCGTGGGATTTAATCCATTAGGAAAAACGTTCTCAGGAAGTTTTTTCTCTATAAACGCAGTTCTCCAGATGAAAGAGTTCTTGTACAATGAAGTTCGAGGTGTACTGAGTTGAACCTTGAAACATTGAACAGCTACACTCCGTCACGTATTTCTGATATGTACCGCTCTTGATGGAATCGAATGTGCCAAGTCACTTGAACACCTCCCGTCAAAGTATCTATAGAAGAAAGACAAGTCTCCAACCTTTCTTCGATGTCCCAGGCTATCAAGGTTGCATGTGATATTCGCGTCTTCAATCAGGCGGATGGCTCTTCTCTGAATGGAATCCAGCAACTTCAGGGTATGTTTGGGTGCACAGCTCCATACATGAGAACAATACTCGAAAGCATCAAAAATTGCTGAGGTGTTTATGGTTGTTTGGTTCGGAATAGTATTCCAAGCTTTTGAGAAGCAGTCTTTGTAAATCCATGATTGTGCCAAGACATATTGGTGTCCATTTTAACCCGCAACTAAGTTATTGTCTGACCTGAAATTATTATATCCGGTTCGGAGATATTTATCTTCTTGGAGAAAACTGATGCCTGGGTTTTTGTGGCATTGAATTGAACCTGGTTACTATTATCCTAATTCGAAATCACTTCTAGATCCTCATTGAAATATGCAACCTCCTGATACCGGTGACGATGTGCCTCCGTGGCCGATGTTCTAGAATCCAAATGGAATGACGAGACAAGTGTGCTGTCGTCAGCAAAGCAATATATTGGATTTTTGGTTTCTTCTAATAAATCGTTAATATAAAAAGAGGGTTGGAGACAATATGGATCTAGCCGTCCAGCGTTGACGGTGAAAGTATTTGAGAGGTATCCATCGACGGCCGCTTGCAGGCAACGTTCTTTCAGGACGCTGAAGAGTCATTCACAGAAATGATCTGATTAGCCATAGCATCAAAGTTCGTATGAATTCGTATGAAATTCGTAACATGCGAAAAAATTCTACAAACTTGGTCAAACTTATTAACGTATTTTTAGGTTATATTCACATTTTTCTTTTCCGATGTAACTTTTGAAGTTCAAAAATCACCGGAAAGTTGCTCTCTCTAACGAAAATTCCCCTGTTTGACATAAATAATTATAAAAACAATTACTTTCAGATAATGAGACATAAAAACATGGTATTTCACAGAAGTATGTTTTGAGATCACCGTTAATAATTTTGTGTTAAATGATATCTGGAAAACCATTGGAAAGTGTCAAATTATATTAATTGCTGGTTACACTTCCACTTGCCTATGTGAAAAGAAACTTTCTGATTTATGTTGGTGTAATAATAGGATGCTTCTTTTCCACTAGTTGCTTTTTTCACGATATGGAGCCGCTATTAGTTGACAAATCTTTTCCTCAGGCGAAGGTTCCGTATACGTAGTCCAGCTGTGATGGACACATTGAAGTTTGGGTTACACTGGCGTAGTTAATACCCCTGAAACGGTGATCACTAGATGTCGATCGTGATATTAGCCGGGAAAGTAGTTGTTTCATGATTTTCAAAATGGTTTTTGGTTTTCGGAAACCAAAAAAAAAAGAATAGAAGTAATATAAAAATATATTCGAGATTCCGATCCATTATAGAAACTCATTCGACTCATTCATTGAAGAAAAATCAAATATAACTTCAACTACAAGATGAACTTGTAATTAAAAAATACCTAACAAGATAATTTTGTTCAAAACTAACGAGTGGCTTTAAAATCGCATTTTCTATTACAACTCTCCCCAACCCTGTAGGAAAACCCCTGAAGGAATAGTAAAGAGAACCACAACAGTAAGTACAAGGGAGCTCATCAATTATTAAGAGGCACTTAGAAGTGCTTTCAACGGCGCAGGAACTCGAAAGACCGATTTGCAATTTGAAACGATCCGAAGTTGGGCACGAAATTTAAATGCTTGTTGCGATGGATTCACACGTTGCACATGATCCGACGACTTGATTCTAGAAGTGTTTGACGGTGTTGGAACTAATTGATAACAATAATTTTAGTGCTTTGTAATTTAACAACGGCTGCACACGGGTATCAGAACATATATGCCTACTTTCTTTGACATAGTCTCACAACAGCTGTCGTTTTTAACAGAAGTGAGTGCTTTTGAAGATACGAGAACTGGAAATTTCACCGTCCAGAAATTTCTAGAACAGTGTAGGACATGAAAGAGTATTCGAAAGCAATCTATGATATTTCAGAACATTCTGGAACATTCAGGAATATTGTGGAATGTGTGGAATAGACGGAAATATGGAACATTCCAGATCATTTAGAACGAATAAGGGAGATATAGCGTGTGGTCTCTATCCCTCATCCGAGAATAAGGTTCCCGCGCTTTTGAAGATATGAAGGTTGGAAGTTTCGCCCTCTAGAAAATTCTAGATCGTTCAGAATATTCAAGAGTATTCGTGAGCATTCCAAACGGTGATAATCTGAAAAGTTCTGGAATATACCAGATCATTGTGGAATGAACAAGATAGTTGAATGTTATCAATATGCATATCGCACAGGTAACAACTCAAGCTTGAGCTTCACTGTTAAAAATGATTGTAAAAAACATGGATATATATACTGTAATTTTCACAATATTCATAGGATAACTTTAATTTTACACAATAAAAACAGTCATAATAGAATTCACAGAATATCATATGTGAACCAAAGAGTTGAGTAAAAATGCGTTGTGAAATTAAATAAGTCACAGAAGATTCCATGTGAAGTTTAATATACGCGATATGTTTTGTTAAATCCCCTCCAAGATATGTGGTACGTACATCAATGACCTTCCATTTTCAGAATGCCGCACTGACTTGAATCACTTTGATGCCAAATATCGAAATCAGTTGAAAAATATAGGTAAAAGCGTGCGTGGTAAAAAGTGTGATGCTAGGGAACGCAGGTAAACAAAGTCAAGTATTTATAAAGTTGTCTGCTGTATTCTATCAAGTGCGTATCGATTTGCGTATCCCCGATTTGAAAACAGGGCAAATATATTGTCAAAAAGGGAATAGTGGTTATTAACAGAAAATATTTAACTTGTCTAATGAAAGAACATAATTTCTCAATTTTTCTCAATACTGTACAGAGTAAAATTCATAATCACCCTTTTAACCAATTTTCTTCCTATCAATACTTGGGGTTTTTAAAACGTAGTAAAATATTTACAATGAAAATAATATTTTATTACGAAGTACAATGTAATTTAACATACTGCAATCATACAGTATAGATTGAATTCCACACAACTTACGGTGTGATTCATACATAATAACTCGCGTGAATTGGGGTTTATTTTATGTGATACTACAAATGACAATTACAAGTGAATATAGGTTTCTACATTATAAATACTGTAATACATTCATAATGCGTCATGTGTGTCCCTGCATTCATGGTCGAAAATTGCGAAGGAGATTGTGGAAATTACAGTACTAGTATGGTAAAATCACATGAATCAATATGTATGTTCATAAGGAGTTTTCACCGAATTCATTTGGTAATATGACGTTCACAGAAATTCCTCTGATATCAAATGGATTTTCGTTGGTTACAAAAAGGAGATAATATTATGTGATTTCACAAGATTAATTTTTGCAGCGCAGCGTTGGGAAGATATTTTTTCATGTTTTTATTTTGATTGTAAATTTACAGAAAAATGAAATAAGGAACATTTTTCAATTTCATTGTTACGATCTTCATTCGGGTTCGAAGGCCGTCGTGGTTAATAGTTCTCACGCCACACTTTGCTATTTCCAGATTTTCGTAAGCATCCAAGAATCTGGTGCCATGTTACCGATCTCAATACTTTCAGACGTTTCATTCTATGGTCGTTCTCCAAGGCGAGTTGGAAGCATTTCACGTCAGAGGTTTTAGTTCTACCTTTCATTATATCTTGATAATTTTACTCTTATAAGGAGTTTGAAAAATGTTTCAACTCAACTCATAACGCAAAAAACTTCCTCGTACAAATTGGACTAATTAGAGTCTTCATAAATACATACATAAACTACACTTGAAATAATAGGCTATAAATGAGTTTGAAATGGATTTTTCAGTTAACCAGCTGTCGTCGTCTTTATACCAAAGACAGTGGCGTAGCGAAGGAGGGGGGTGCGGATCCCCCTCAGTAATTTTAACACATATCAAAAAATAAATTTAGCATGAAGCAGGTGAGAGAAAGAAAAGTTAAGGAGGGGGGTGCGGATTCCCCTCAGTAATTTTAACACGTATCAAAAAATAAATTTAGCAAGAAGCAGGTGAGAGAAAGAAAAGTTATCATTACTCTTGTATACAAACATTAATTATAATTAATGTTTGTATACAATGGTATGATAATTATCATAATATTGTTAGTTTGTCCTTTTGTTTAAATCATAAATTATCAAACGATACGTTTGAGCTCGGCCGTAGTTGCAGTTTATTGACGGTGTTTGTATAGATAGCCGAATTTTGACCGGACTGTCACATAAGTCTGGTTCGCACGTCAGCCGCTTATACGATTGTGGCTGAATATTTGCTTGTGTGTAGTTGAGGTAGTGATTTCTGTCGTGTCGTGAGCTAATTCATACTGTATAGTGAAAGTGACGGTATTAATGTTATTCTTTTTATGTGTGTTTAACTTTAAGGAATCAAGTTTTCACTGTACTTCTCATTATTGCTTCTTTTGAAATTGAGTAAGGAAACCATTGATAGTTTCACACATCAAAAACTTCAAAAACGCATTTGGAATCAAGTGACAAAGTGTTAGTTTCACTGTTACCACGAGAAGTAGAAGAAACCACAGTTGGCTCGATAGAAGAAGAAAGCAGTACGTTTACTCCAACACCGTGTTGTTCATGGACTTTTGACCAATCAAGTACTAGTAGGCTTACAGATTCTCAAGTAAGCATCATTGGTCTAACCTCTGTAGATATTGGCATAGTTTCTGACTATAGTATAACAATTTTCAATTGAAGGTAACTCATATACAAATTGAACTGAGAGCTAACGGCAACAATATTAAATTTTAGAACTAAATTCTTACTGGGGTCATTTTTATTGTCTATACTATGATCACCAGAAAGCAGACATACAGAGTTGGTTAGGACAAAAAGAAATTCCATTTTTCGAGGATATGGTTAAGGCCGAGCTTATGCGTGTCATTAAACAGCATCGTGACAGATATCGCCAGCGTGTGGTGGATACAATAGCTCGTGCTGAAGGCATATCACCATTTTGAGACTTCCTTCTTACCATTGCGAGTTAAACCCGATATAATTAATCTGGGCTCAAATTAAAGGTTACGTAGCTCGTGAAAATGTGACATATAAAATTTCTGATGTCCAACGTTTATTAGAACTCGCAATGGAACGGATACGGAAAAAAGATTGGGCTGATGCTAAAGCCCATGTGATCAAGGAAGAAGAGGAAATGTGAAGATTGGACGGGATGGTAGACACTGTTTTCGACACTGGGGATTTCTCTTCGGACGAGTCAATGGATTCTGAAACTTCAAAAGCATAACATAGGTAATTATTTCTTTCCTTTGTAGTTCTCTTTCTATTTAAATGGAACATAATAATAATTTTTTAATATTTTTTGTTGTTTTTTTTAAGTACCTCTGTATTAGGCATAATAAGAAAATTTAATCAGTTTTACCATTGACACCACCTACTATAACAATTTTTACGTAATTACCTATGTGTTAAAATAAATGAAAATATTATTTTGGTATGCCTCTGCAAAGTTGGTCACTTCAAGTGCGGCGTTGCTAATGAATCACCTTCAATTGAAAATTGTTATAGATGAGAGTTTTATTTTTCCAGTAACCGTCATTAATAATAAAAAATTGAAGTTTCAGAGCACTTTGCTCTACTATCAATTCATTATACGGTTCCAATAAACAGTGATTAAGTAATCTATGAAATGGTCGGAAGTGAAAATAGGGGATTAGTGCTCTAACTTAAAGCATTATTTTGTTAAATTCATTTATGTAATGTTAAACGTTATAAATATATTTTAACCAATGTTCTACACTGTTGTTTCTCTAGCCTTGCTCATCTATTGGAAATAATTTGAAGCTCTGGACAAAATGAAAATATTGAAAAGTAGAGAATCTATTGGACGAAAAGTCTATCAATCCGGTAGTGAAAAATGAAATATCAGACTTACTTACTGTGTGTTTGTCACAGAATTACTTTCAATTCGATGAAACTTTTTACTCATCCTGCAAAGGGATGTTACCTAAAATAACGTGCTTGAGGAAGTTGTGATAAAATTATGAGTTATTTATCAATGTTAGAGGGATATTCAGTGAGAAAATTTTTTGCAATTCGAATTACTGAAATGTCAAACAACTTTATTGTGTTGGTTGCTTAGCAATGTCATGACATAAGTGATAACTACCCGTGAAAACTATCCATGGGTAGTTACCAGTGTAATGATGGTTTCATTGGTTATTTCGACACACATGACTAGAAATAGACAAATTTGATAGGATAATTTTTTTGGCAAAAAATTTTCAAACAAATGCAATAAACTGAAATGCAAATGCCTTTATAGGATGAAACTGCAGTAACGTGAGTTACAAATACAAGTGGTATAAAAAATATAGGAAGTTTTTCTTTCATTTTTCATGATGATCTCCTACCACGTAGTAACCGCTATATCCATCAATTCATTTCTGTATCATCCAGAACCTCTTTTGTTCTTGATTTTTATTAATGATTCAACTAAAATTATAAACAATTCAGAACTACTCTACGCCAATGACCTTGAAATATTCAAAGTGATAGTAAATTATGGAGACTGCTTAGACTTACAGTATAAATTAGATCTGATATATGATTAGTTTGAATCTTAACATTGCTAAATGGCATGTATTGTCTTTTTCCAGAAACGAAAATCTAATAATATTCAATCATGAAATTTATAACAATATCATAGGTCGAGTTAATAAAATGAAAGGCCTTGGAATTAATTTTGATCAGAAATTCACTTTTGTTTCACATATAGACCAAGCTGTTTCGTCCGCTAGTCGAATGTTGGGCTTCACAATGAGGAACACCAGAAAATTCAGAGAAATAAAGGTGATAATCACGCTCTTCTATGCTTATGTGAGGTTCAAACTAGAATATGGGGCGATGATCTGGTACCCCATTTATAATTCTCACATACAGCAAATTGAAACTGGCCAAAGAAAGTTCTTGAAATTATTGTCTTTTCTAACTACAGGTATTTACCCCCAAAGGGGAATTAACTATTCCATCCTTTTGAACCAGTTTAATATTATATCACTGAATACATGTAGACTCCTTATTATGGTCGCATTTCTATATAATTTAATAAATAATAACATCTCCTGTGCTCTGCTCCTACAAAAAATAAATTTTTATGTACCACGCCTCAACTCAAGATACAAGAAAACATTTCATTGTCAGAGTAGTAGAAAAAATGTGAATCTCAGAGTACCAGAAAAGTTAATGTGTTATGATTTTAATTTAGTACGTAACATGTGTGACAATAATAGAAACTCTTTGAACATTATCAAGGATTGTGTTTTACATAGAACCTTTCATTTATAGTATTTTTATATATAATTTTCAATTGTTCAATGTCAACATTGTGAAGGGTAATTCATTTATAATATGTCAATTGAATCTAATTTTATTATATCATTTGTAATTTGTCAATTGAATATGTAATATGTGACTTTAATTGAATTAAATGTTAATTTTTTTCATTATATATGTATCTATCTATAATTTCATACATTCCTTTTATTAGTCGAAATTGCTTGTTGAGAACTTTTTTTTCCAACATTATTGCAGGAATAAACGATGCAAATGACCCCATTCTACCCAACACAAAACTGACAGAGCATTTGTCGTGCTATCTTTTCCGCCATATAGTTACCAGCGTTTCAGCTTCTCTAAATCAAATCAATATTTGAAACAAATATTCCACTTCAAAGAAACTCTTCGAAACCTGATTTGAAACACAAAGATAACAATGGCATAGAATAAAGGTTGGAAAAAATTAATGGTTACTGAATTGGTAACGTGGCTACAGGTTTTACACATTTCTTTGAAATCCTGAAAATGAGCATATAGCTAATCATACAGTCATTGTTAGAAAAAAAACTCGATAAAACATATGTATTCGATATGAACCTTCAATTTCAATACATAGGTTAATGCAACTCATTTTCATTCAGAGATTGGAAACTGGTTAACATAATCCTTGAAGTTCCGTGAAAATGTAAATCTGGCAACTCAGATATATTACGATTATAATACTTATGACGTCATATTGGGCACATTGATCCTAGATTTGAATTCCTCATGAAGTTGAAGGGTTTTCGATAGGCAATTGGTCGAATAATACATTGTGCTATAAACTATACAAAAATATTTCACTAGATACTGTATTTCAATTATAAGCGCATTCGAACCAAATTGATGCGATTTTTTTCTCGCCTATTGTCGGAATAAATAATACAAATGACCCCAGTCGACCCAACACCGACAGCGCATTATTCGCGTTATGATTTTTGCCATAGAGTTATCAGCGTTTCGGCTCGACTAAATCCAAGTAGTGATGATGGATGGACACGACGTTTTGCAGAGTCCGCTTACTGCGTCGTCATGTCCAAGCCATTGAGCTCCGGCCCACAAAGAAACGGCCTTATCGCCCTCTAGAGATAGGATTGACTTGTCCAGGATGCAGATAAGCCCGCGCTTATGTTCTCTCCGTTTTATGATGTATTTATTATGAAAGGGGAGCCGGCACTCGGAAGTGATGTTCTGCGATCATATTTATTGGATTGAAAATATGTTTTCCACCCCATGAGGCACGCTCCTCTCTCGCCGAACGATAACATTTACATATGTTGGAATTAGGGGTTGACAGAGACCATGGTGGACTTGATTTTATTGGAATTTGTTTGTGGTGTTTTCGGTAAGTGTTATGAGATACCTTCACAATGGCTAACTATTTGATTCTAAAATGTATTACTTCAAATGAAATCCACCATGAAAATTTGCCTATACAAGTTTTCATTTCTGAGGCCACATTGAATGATGAGGGATAATGTGTGTTCAATTCCATTTAAAACCCAGAAACACCCTCAAATGTTTGATTTATAAAATAAAAAGGACACTTCACAACATGGAACACTTCATGGAACACTTCACAATAACAATCACAAGAAATGTATTCTTGGTTTCTTTTTTGATTGCAACTTAGCATTCAACGTGAAAAATCGCTAGAGCGCTAGAGTCAAAAAAATCTTTTATATAGCTTTGGGAACTTGTTTTACTATCAGTGAAACAAAAATTGTGAAAAAGTGTTTAATCAACTTGCTTTCAAATATATAGAAATATTTTGACCCAGAGAGCACGATGACCTTTTCAGGACTAATAAGGACTACGTCAAATCATCCGTAGGAAATTTCACCAATGTCCGTATTTAGGGCGGAAATCAATAAAAATATAGCTTAGCGGCTTGACTCTCATGGAGTAACGTCCCGGATTGCAAGAAGACTTTTAGACTTCTACCATGATTGACCCATTCCAAGGTGAAGGTATTTATATATTCATTAAAAATATCACCAAGCAATTGTTGGACTATAGCGGGAATCCTCAACGTTGTCCAACAAGGCTTTTTAAAGTTCATTGTCGTCTGAATCATAATAATAATAATAATATCCTTAATTACCCAACAGTTAAAAACCATTTACAGGGTTAACTAAGTATGTTAAAAAAAAGTAATATCGATCCTTATGATTACTAAGTTACAACTTGAGAAAATGAATGAATATTATAATATAATAAAATAAAATAGAAAAAAAAACTATACCAGAAAATTAAAAATTCTCCATGAAATACTGAGATGCAGTGTCAACAACATATTCTAAGGAATCATAATTGATATCACACAAATTTGAAATTGAATGGGA
>WOGO01006381.1:0-11790 GCA_015342085.1 Leptinotarsa defecta
GGTTGTTCTGATTATTGGAGTCCTTGGTGGAATGATGTCCTCTCTACTCTCGAATCTTGAAATCATACCGGCTTGCCGCACTAAGGCAGAAATCTTAGCCGCACAGATGCAGAAGGCTGTCATTCTTGGCTCACTGCGCTTTCCCAGGGCACATGATTCACGGACTCGATGATTACTTACCCCACGGTGTGGGGAGTGCGGTGTGAATAGTGGTCATTGGTTGATAATGCTGGCGCGCCCTCCCGAATGTATCAGGGCTTCGGGGAATAGAGCCTGAACAGTGTACGGTGAAAAAAATAATAGCGAACTCATTTTCCGTTTTCTGGAGTTCAGCTTCTTTCAGAAAATGATATAGAAATATTGTTTGATTCTACAATTCCTCTTCCGTCCACTCAACCTTATCAAGCGCCATATAACGGAAAAGTAAAAAAAATAGAAGAAAATCGAGGGGTATTCTGTTTCATCAATAAAATCATTCTCAGATTCCCTTTGAACTCATCTATCGTCATCTATTTCAAAGTCTTTGGAATTTCATTGTAAATTTTCGAGATCTGAAAACTGTAAGATCTTTCATATTGTGTGTTTTATGCAATGAAGGTGTTGAAAATCCTTAAAATCTCAAGTTGAATGTGATTTTATAATAGGGATATTCTGATGTTACAGTTCCAATTATATTACAATATAAGCTTGCAGAGTGGAGCAACATCCGGTTATCCATATCCAACTAGTTTATAAGTATCCAATTATGGGTGATGCTTTCATATTTATGAATACCGAAGATCAATCTCAAACAAGAATTTGTATTTTTTAACTTTTTTTGTGAAAAACTGTGCGATTTGGACCATACAGACAATTTTCGAAATTGAAACTAGACAAAATCAAGCTCTCGCAAAACATTGATTTGATTTTTCTTGATAAATATTGTGTACTTCTGTGAATTAATACCATATGCTCTGCAGATTAGTTCATGCAGATGTTTTTCAAAACAGAGATTCTCATCCATACTAACCCCTAGATTTTTAGCACAATCAACCACTTCGAGTTCATCTTATCCAACTCTAATTTCCACCAGACTTTTTACCAAATTTCTATTATTTTTCGAATCAAAAGACTAGAATACTTGACCTACTAGCTTCAATTTATAGACAGTAGTTTAAAGATAAAACTACAAATGCATTGATGTCGATATTGATGCGTTCACATGCATCAACAATGTCATTAGGATCGAATGGATAGTAAATTCTAGTATCGTCTGCATGAAGGTGCATTCGACAATATTTCATATGTTTGATGATTTTAATTGTATGAAGCGAAAAGAGAACGGGCCCGAGAATAGATCATCGGGGTATACCTGATTTCAATAATAGATTATCAGAATAGTCAATACATACCATTTGCCGTCTTTCCGTTAGATATATCTGAGGAGTGAAACTGTGCTTTGAGTGATAACGAGATGTATCACAATTGATATCATGATTGATTGTATCAAATGCACGGCTAAAATTAGGCATAACTAAGATAGTGAATTTGCCCGTGTTTATAGCTTCCATAATATCATCCACTACATGGAGAAGTGTCGAAGCGCAACTGTCTCCTTTTCTGATACCAGACTCTATCATGAGAAGGAGTCTGTGATTATAAAGATGTGCTTTAATTTGCGTTTTCATTATTATTTCAATTATTTGGACTTTTTGGATTTTTTTGGCAACACTGTAACTATGACACATCTCCATACAGATGGAAACGCATTACTGGAAAGACAAAAATTGATTACATACGTATTGAAGGAAATAATTTTAGGGCAACTCAGTTTGATCATTTTCAAGTTTATTTATTCCATCGCTTTCTGTAGGACTACTTTCAATTGAATTCATCATTTCAGAAACAATCAACTTGTCGACAGATTTAAATCTGAATTCCGAATTCAAAAAGGGGTTTGTTTTTGTGAAAATTATCAATTTCTGGTAGAGAATTTATGAAAATCTAAATAACTTTCAATTGCAACAAAATTTCAAGTAACAATTTCAACGATTTCAACAAGTGCCCGAAATATACACCGTTCACCTTCTTGACAGAAAAAAGTCTGTTTTGGAATTCATTCCGAACGTTATCAAATGTTTCCGGGATAATACTGTAACACACATCTGTAATTCGGTCCATAAGTTTCTGAAGTGACTGTGGCTGCGTGTCGTACACTTGTTGAGAGGTAACATCTATGGTAAATTCATTTGGGTTTGCCCAATACCTCTCGAATAGTATGATGGATATAATTTTGAAGCATATTTACATACAGATGCCCAATTACATTTTTTGTCATAAGTAGTGGATCTAGGATATGGTCATCTAAAATACCAGCTTGTCTGGAGTTTGAATATGACCGTCTAAAAAAACGTGTTCCATTCAGAAAAGACACTTTCACCACCAAAACAAATAGAGTTAATATAACCGGGATTTAGAGTCAGACATGACGCTACAACACTGCAGTTTTCTATCCGGGTCGTCTTCTGTTAATTGATGCAGAATTTTCAACTTATATGGGTGAAATTTGTGTTTCTTGAGATATTTTTTTCAGTGGTCGCAGATACGCCACAATCCGTGGCTACCATTTTCGTTTTTTGTTGCGGATTATTTGGGAAGCGCTCAATAAGTATTCTTTCTGCTTCATGGTAATTATGCCTATTATAGATTCAGAGTAAATTGAAACTGCTTCGGTTTTTTCTTCTGAAGAACAGGGACGTGATACTTGGAAATTATAAGGAAATGCTGAAACCTATGGAAACTTTCAAAATTATTAATATGAATAACGTCAATATTAGACTGACATTGAAATGAAAAGCTATTTGGAGCAAAATAATTATGAAAAACTGAAACAGAAACCAAAATTTAAAATACCAATGACATGCGCACCTGTTCTACCACAAAAATTGGCTTTACGACCAGAATCGGCAACGGAGTTAAATTTCTGCTGTAATAATTACTTAAAATAATTTATTTGTTGAATATTTGGAGCAAATTTCGAACACTTGCCATTTTGCCGATTTTCACAAACACAGCGGTGTTGGATAGAGAATGGAAAGGCCTTCAAAATCAGTAGCTACGTGAACCCCCTCTACATTAAAAAAAAGTTGATGATGCCCCATTGTGTGCCATGTCGCCATAATCATTTTATGTGAAAACGTAGTGAATCTGATACCTTTTCTAAAAAAATGAACTTTAAATTTTTAAGCCAGTCTCGGATATACCTACACAGTAGGTTGAATGGACAGACGCCTATCAGAAAACAACTACTTTCCTGGCTAATACCACGAAGGGCGTTGGATTATATCCGACAGGCATCAGTGCAGGAATCTTCACAAAAAATTTCCTGCATATGCAATTGTCAATACAAGTGAGAGTCGAGCTTGATTTTTGGAAAGGGCACACTTGCAGACTATTTGCAGACTATTTTGCTCTGACGAGTGGCTCCTTAGCCACTCAGAGCAAAATAGTGACCATCATCAAACTTCAGTCAATGATTCACATTATTGGAAATCGAAATTCTTTCAGAGTATTTCATTTCTCGAAATTCTTTCAGAGTATTTCATTTCTCGTCCTAAGTTGGAGCAAACAACAAAAATGTCACTCCATCTAGTGGACTAGGTACTAACCAACTGCATAAATGTAGGTATATCCGAGATTGGCTTGAACATTTTGAATTCATTTCTTTAGATTTGTTTACTGCCTGTCTTCAAGCTTAGCCTACTGACTAATAAAAAAATGATACCTTTTCACCTGAATTTTCCCCGACTTTGATAGCTTGTTATATTTCCTATATTTAACACTTTGATCTCAAAGTTGTATACTGTGTCCTGTATTTAGTTCTATTGCCTGTTTGGACAATTACATTTTTTTTATTCCACTCCTCTTCAGGTAACAAGTAACAATATTTTGGTACATAATCGGTAACCGATTATCAGCTGATATTTCGAGGTTTGCAATCCCTTCGTTCTTCCTTTCACAACGAGGAGAAAGTAAACCCATCTTTCTTATAATGAGTACACAATTATTTGCAATGACAACGTCATATCTGGATTCGAAATATTCAGATGAAGAATGCTAAGTGATGAAATTAACTTTTTTTAGTTTGATGTTCGCAAACGTGTTCGTCATGCTGCCAAAACATCAATTTTAGTGGGTCATTATCATGGATGAAGTGGAGAAATTTTTTTCTTTTGGGATTCGTAACTGTTCATATGAAAGAGGAGAAAAGTTTTTGAATAACATAATACCTACACGCTTGCTTGTTGTCAAATTCATATATGAAACTAGTTAATTTGATGAAAATATTTGAGAACAAACATCAAACTGTAATGGAAATGAAGTTCATATTTAGAACTTGAGTTCAGAGTGTCTCAAACTGAAAAAACACATTAAATTCAATAGATATCGCAAGGAATTGCCAAATATCAACAAAGCACAACTATCCCCTGGAATGAAAATAGTAATAATAATGATAATAATAATGATGAGCTCATAAAAGCTCATAAACCTGACATAGTCCTTCCCGATCACCAGAGCAAGACGATATTTGTTGTGGAGTTTTCAGCTCCTAGCGGGATGAATATCGGCCGGAAAGAGGAAGAGAAACAGATTTTCTCTTCGAACTTCGCAGACTCTGCCCAAACCACTTTCTCAAGATGATTGTTCTGATTATTGGAATTCTTGATGAAATGATGCCCTTTCTACTTTCAAATTTTAAAATTATACCAGCTTGCCGCAACAAAGCAGAAATCTCAGCCGGACATACGCAGAAGGCTGTCTTGGCTCACTGCGATTACTCAGGGCACATGATGCTCGGACCCAATGATCACTTACTCTACGGTGTGGTGGGTTGTCGTTAGTTGATAATGCTGGCGTGCTTCCCCGAATGTAACGGGGCTTCGAGGGATAGGGCTTGCCCAGCACAAACTTCGGTAAAAAAATTATGATAATAATAATTATAATAACGCTATTCGTCATTTTGATCATTAATGTGATATCAGTCATGTCATAAGTAAAAAATATATAAACCATAATAACGGTTTACAGTAAAAACATAGATCGGACACTTAAGACAGGTCCTTAACTATACTTAGAAAATAAAAACACATACATGCACACCTACGTATACATAAATATACTCGAAAGTGAATACATTTTCATTTAAGGTAAAAGGAATGCAGTGAAAGCCATAATCATCATAACAATGTATTTTTTTTTTCTGAAAATTCTTCTGCGCTATAATATCCCTTATTAGTTAATAGCTCCTCCATTCGTTTTTTATGTTAGGTCATGATATGCAACTTTTTAATATTTTGAAAAAATAATAATACGCCATTATATGCAAGAAATCCCTTGCATGTTGATGTTTTATGTTTTGGAATAGTTCATAAATATCTTTTTCGTGTTTTATAGTTATGAACAATTGATTCATTTTTGGGAATGAGTTTTTGGCTTTTTACTACTCCATCTCGATACAAAAGAAAAAGTGGGAATCTCCCAAAGAAAAGAGGGAAGCAATCAATTTTAAAAGTGATAACTCTATACATAAATGTGTAGATTATGCAAAGAAGTAACTTTCAGACACAAATTGAAAGAAAAAGCCCTCCTGAAATAGCAACATTCATATAAACATTGAATTACACGAAAGAATTTTTTTTTTCGAAACCAATACTTTTATATGAACACTGAATTATACAAAAAACACTTTTCTCTATTCAGTTTGTATTCGAAACATTCGTTATAGAATTGAATCAGATACCGTTCGCAGGACTTCTACATAATATACTGAATGAATGGTAAAATTTCACTTACATGGAACACTGTCATCCTCACTGTTAGACATTGATGTTTCACCATGAGACACTTGCCTTAGGGCTCTTCAGTACCAATATTTATAATATTATAACAAAAACCACACAATTCATTCTTCAATAACGATTTTTCATGTCACGAAGAAAATTTGATCTACTTATGTCATCTGCGAATAGGGTAATGAAACCATTTTTCATATATTTCGGTAGAATATTTATATAATTAGAAAAAAGTAGCATTTTTTACAGTCACTACTATTTTTCTATCTTCCATAAACGATTCTATTTTATCCAGGAGGAACCCTCTAATTCCAACATTATATAATTTACTAACCAGTATGTTAATATTTACTGAATCGAACGCCTTAGCCAAGTCAAATAATATTGAAACTATGTACTTCCCTTCAAAAATTTCATTGTAAATATACTCGAATTTACTAGCAATGACAGTCTCAGCTGATTCAGCTTATCTAAAACCATATTGATCTGTGAGAATCTTATATATTTCAAGAATCACAATAATTTTATTTGCCACAATTTTTTGAATAAGTTCAGATGGAATACTCAATAATGATATTTGGTGAGAGCAGCACCTTCAAAGAAATTTTGTGGTAAGCTGAGTAATGAATAATGAACCAAATCTTTGCCGAAATAGCTCTATAAATTCACCAGTCGTTTGGCAATCATGATGTTGTTGAACTCACTGTCTGACGTTGGTTTGCGAAATTTCCTTCTGGATATTTGAGCCTACAAGATGATTTTCGAAGTGATCGACATACAGAAATCCAGAACTATGATTTGAGGTACATTTAATAATGTATCCACGGAGTCACTTATAGACGCACTGGGAAAAAGAGGAGTACTAACTGCCGTATGTCGATAAATAGAAGCTAGCGTAGAAAGAAGGATGATATACACCACTCCAGGAGAGGCTATCATAAAGGTAAGAGTAGAGAAGAAATGCCCACAAGGAGGCGTACCATCGCCATTGCTATGGGCAACCCTAGTAGACGATCTCCTCAGAAAGCTATCCAAAGGAGGCATATATTGCCTGAGCGTCATCTCGAAGTGTATGCATAGAGCCATGAACATCGTCGACAGACGGTGCGAGCAAGAGAACCTGTCAGTGAATGCTCAAAAAACCACTGTCGCCATGTTCACAAGGAGAAGAGTGATGAGAGGGCTAAAACCACCAATATTCATTGGAGTGGAGATCCGTTTCGCCATGGGTGTAAAATACTCAGGTGTGACTTTCGATCACAGGTTCACGTGGAATCTCCACATTCAAAAACAGCACATAAGGCCAGGATGGCTCGTGGAATCTGCAGAAGAATGTGAGGGAAGAACTAAGGGATGAACCCAAAAATGACACTCTGTTGTAGTGATTTGGTGGAAAAGAACAAGGCAATCGGCGGCATACAGAGGCTGGCGGGCATAAGCCTGCAAAAACTAATACAGGAACAAACTCCAATCAGCCAGTCACACAGTGCAGAATACTTGAAACTGATTCAATACTAGGAATGTCCATGGATGATAATACAGTTCCGCAGTACAACTTTTAAAATCATCATACCAAGTAGAGAGGACTGGCAAAATGGCCCATCAGTGAAAGCGAAAGAAACTTGGTAAACAGATGGCTCAAAGACCCAAGAAGGATTGGGAGCCGGTACATACGGAGGCAGAGCAAAAACGAGGATCGCACTTAGCCTTGGATATAATGCAACTGTGTTCCAGGCAGAAGTAGCGGCCATCAAACACTGTATAGGGAAAATAAACAGGCAACAGATCACAAGTAAAACCAGGTGGCACTTAATGCACTCAGCTCATTTCAAGTCTTCTCAAAATTAGTAGGAATCTGTCTGAGCACACTCAAAGAGCTCAGTACTCATAATAGCGCCACACTAGCTTAGGTACCCGGACATGAGGGTCACAAGGGCAATGGGGAGGCCGATGTTCTAGCCCATGAAGACGCATCCAAGGCTATGATCGGTCCAGAACCCTTCTGCGGGGTAGTGAAAGCATGTATAAAGACATTCTCAAACTCATGGATGCAAGCCGAATCGATAGATTGGTGGAATAAGCGCCCAGTAATGAGAAAGTCGAAGGAGTCCATGAAGAAACCATCACCCAGATTCACTGGAGACCTGTTAAACCACAACCGTTAAGTTGTGAGGGTAGTGGTGGGTCCACTAACGTGACATAGCCGACTAAGAAAACATCTGATCAACATGGATCTGACCAAAGAAAGCCAATGCAGGTAGTGTCAAGGAGAGGAAGAAACCGCACTGCATGTGATCTGTGAATGCGAAGCGATAGCAAGGGTGAGACACGCAAGATGCGGGGAAGAGAAAGCAAAGGCTGTCAGCTACATGGAGAGGTCAGTGTCAAGGCTATGGAGTCTCAACAAAGAGATCAAGCTAGATAATGGGCTCTAATAACCAAGGATTTTCACAATATATCTGAAAAAATCGCAGTGAATCAGGTCATGTGCTAGCTCCCCAACAATCTGATCTAATGATTTGAGGACCTTTGAGGAGACTGATCAATCACAAATGGTGAGTGGAATGGCGGAAGAACTGGGCGTAAACTCCTATGCGATTTTGATGGTTGAAAACGTATTAGAAACGCCAGTAAGCTCGAAAAGTGGATGCCCTGCAATTTGAACGATTTTTAGAAATTGTGACGCATTGAGTTCTGTTCTTTGCTTTTCCGCAACCAAAACGATATTTTTCGGATCGTATCGTCACGTATGAAGAGAAGTGCACCCTGAATGACAAAAGGAGATGTTCAGGACAGTGGTTGGACACCATTGAGCCACCTAGGCCACCTACCAAAAAAGATTATGGTTACTATGACTTTCTGCAACCAGGCCAAACTATCAAAGCAGAGTCCTATTGTGAGGAAATCTGAGAAATGTATCCAAGTATGCGTCAGTAGCAGCCGGCACTTGTAAACAGAAGAGGTCCAATTTGCTCCACGACAACGCCTGTCTGCACGTTTCACAGATCACCATCCGAAAATAAAACGAATTGAGCATCAAAGTTCTACTCCACACCCCATACTCCCTAGGGCTCCTGCCAACCGACTATCATCTCTTCAAGCATTTCGATAACCTCCTTACTGGTAAAGCCATCGCCAATCAGGACCAGGTGAACCGGCCTTCGTCGACTTTATCAAAATTCGATCTATCAATGTTTATGCTGATGGAATCAACAGACGTGTGAACTGATTCAAACGGCGCTTATTTCGATGGAATTAAATGTGTTCACTGTTATATTATAGTTCAGAGTAGACTCATAAAAACGGAGAAAACTCTTGGAACAACCTCTTATATTGGTAAGGCAATAATTAGGTGACATTCAGTCAACATGGAAAAGCTTGAGGAAGCTATTTTTGTTTAACGAAAAATGTTTCTGAGGTTTTGTAAACTGTCCAGCGAAAATCTTACAATGAAATGTTATTTGAATACTTAGAATAGATTTCCTTCAAGTATAGTCAAATTCAGACACATATCTGTACACATTTCTCATTTGTTGGTAACCTCTCCCTTCCTTGTATCATCAACCGTTCCCCGAAGAAGCGCCTATGTGTATCCAGAGACGACAGGAGTGGTTTCGCTACCGCGTCTCGAGCTCATCGCCTGCGGCTCAGCGGGTGCCCATCTCGCTATGGCGAATTTGCGGAGTGCACAAGAAAAACCACCGCATATAATAAGCAGTAACTCACGGAAATACTATCCTTGGGCAACGGCTTAGTTAGTACGAGTTGGCGAGTTATAAACTTATAAATAATAACGTATGCAAATTCGAGACGGAGCGTAGATGGAGATGCGTTTTTTCTATGAAAGATCATATGGAGCGCGTTGGCTTGAATATACGTGTAACGGTGATTTGTGTTACAGAAATGAGTTCAGGAAACTGATCTCATAGTTCAGGCATATCGATATTTGAAGTAACAAGTAATGTGTATTTTGAAATTCTTCAATTATTCGTTCATAAAGGACTGAGCTACGATGTATGTATTGTGGTATTTGCCACAAACTAAAACGACAGTCTTGATATTTTCAACTCTCTACTTCCTCTACTGAGGGTAGTTTCTCGCTATTCGTGCAGTATTGGTAGAGTACTGGTGTCTTTCTTTGTAGCACTACTATATTCTTCCTTTCTTTCAATTGAGGATTGTCCCTCGCTATTCTTAGCACTACTGTTTCCCTATTACGAAGATCTACTGTACAAGAATTCTCCTTTCGTAGCACCACTGTATCTATTTTCACTTCTACCAAGTACAGTTTCTCGCTATTCGTAGCATTACTAGTTTCTTCCTTCGTAGTCCTACTGTTTCCTTCTTTCGTAGCAATATCGTTTATCTTCTTCCTCTCTACTCTGGACAGTCCCTCGATATTCAAAGCATTACTGGTTTTTTCCTTGCTTTTCAGCACTACTGTATAAGTATTCTTCCTTCATAGCACTACTATACTATGTATCTATCTTCACCTCTACTGAGTACAGTTCCTTGCTGTTCGTAGCAATACTGTTTTCTTTCTCTAACGTGATGACCTCACAAGATCTTTTCACCCAGAAGCAAAGTACATACTTTAGAACATGAAAATTCGATGGTTCAAATTGTGGTGCTCTCACTTTTTGACCATTCTAATACGTTTTAAATCATCGAAAATCACATGGAAGGTGACGTTCCATTCTTTCGCCAACCCACAAACCGTTGTGATGGATCAGTTTTCACCAAGGTCCTCAAATCCTTATCCTGGTCGACGACTTCGGGGCCACTTTCAAAATCTCTGAAATCTCCGGAACGGAATTTCGCTAGCCAATGTTGAACGTCGTTTATTGAAACTATGCCTGGTCGATTTTCCGGGCTGTTTTGGCAGCGCTATGGTTCGATTTGGATTCGTAGAGAAAAATTGGCCGCAAATCGCCATGACATCACATATCTAGTGATGAGCTAAAAAAAATCTCCCTAAAATCTGTTTTTTCGTTAACCAGCTGTGGCACCCCTACGAACGACAACCCTCAGAAGTCGAAATTTGTGCGAGCTAAGGATTAACGAGATCTTACCTTTCAACGTGTGATTCCTAACACGGAGTGAAAACAATAAAAGTTGGAATAAAAAGTGAAAACATCAATATATAGAGTACAAAATTCTCTTTCGAATGATATATACCACAATACCCAAATATTTTTCTGATTTGGTTTCTGGTATTATGGTATCTTTATCAGTTTTGAGATCTTCTAGGTGTGGTAAATTTTTAACGGCAAAATTGTGTCTTCTCTTTTAGTGTAGACCATGTATTTTCCTCCAAAACTGTGTCATCTGCATAACTGATTGTTAATTTTATAGTGTTTGTTTTCAATAAAATTTTCATATATAAGGTTGAGAGCACTGGATCAAAAAGAGTTCCCTGTGGCACTCAACTCCTAGTGCTTGTTGTATCATTGCTATCTACTTGCTGCTACTTGAACACAATATAATTTTCAAGTACCTACATATTCTATAATATATATGATGGAATTGGCTGATACTTGATGAAAATCCACAACGTATTCAAGCAACACTTTGTGCGATTTTCATTGAACAGTTTTACAAAAACGCAACACGAAGACGATTAAATAAGAAAAAAGGTAACTGTTATCGGGAAAAATACAATGGTCGTAAAAAATTTTACGAGGACTCTCGCCTCCTCGACTAATACGGGAAAAACCAAAAATGCTGTTTTTGGTTTTTTTCGAAGGGAATTGTTATTTCGGAGAATATAAAAAAATGAAAAAAAAATGTTATTGTATTCGAAGTGTACTATAATAATAATAATAATAATAATAATAATAGTGGCATATGTGAGGTAAAATGATTGGACAACAGTATAATAACATTTGTATGCTGATATTATCAGGTCCAACAGCATTAGATTTAATACTTAACAGAATGGTGTAAATTTCATTCTCGT
>WOGO01006382.1:0-11788 GCA_015342085.1 Leptinotarsa defecta
ATACAAGCTATTCAGAAATATAGGATTCAAATACAACAAGGAATATAATAGTATTGTGACCACAACATATTCGGGAATTATTTTGGACTATCTTCTAATTGATAAATTGAAATGGAGGAATATAAATATTCAAAGTGAGGAAACGCCCCTGCCTTGTGTAAGTTTTACTTCTTATGTCTGTCATGTCCTTAGAAAAACCTACTCACTAATAATATACTTCCAGATTCAATTTGTCTCAACCACTTCGAGCCAACCCCCCAAATCGTCGTGATTTTTGCCCTGTTGACTTAAGGATTGTCATATAAAAGTGTAAGAATCTTCAAATTATCAAAGCTACCCAACTTTTAATTCCACAGCTCTTAAATCTTGTCATGAAATCGGCACACATCAAACATTTTATTTCACCACTCTTCAAGTTTATAAAAAATGCCTGACATTTGTGACACTCATCCTCATAATCAAACATAAATACCATAAACTCATTCGTCTGACAAGGGCCATTAATATACGTAGTGGTGCATGGAGAACACACACAAACACACAGGTGGGTCATAAATAACGCGTCCCTTGCGACCACATGAAATTATTAATTGATATACCAATTTAAAATGCGCATAATTATCTCTCGTGGGACACACAAAACCGTATCAGCATTAAGACATTGTTGGGGAACAATGAACGCATTGAAGAGATAACATTGATGGGTTATGTTGCACCCTCAGGCGAATTAACACCTGCCCGGTGCGTTCCCAGAGGCGGAGGTTAGGCTAGGCGGCAGGGATCGCGAACTGGCATGTCTTTTTTAAATTCTAAGTCGAATGGCCGATGTATATGGTCTTTTAGACTGTTGAAAAATACTGAAGTAGTGATACACAACTTCAAATACATTTTAGGTCTTTAATACTTGTTAAAACTATTATCTCTAAAGAAAAAACTGAGGTAATAGTAGCATCTGGGACACCAGACGATAGCTACACAGAAGATGAGAAAGAGAGCTGTATTTTTTGATAGGCATCCAATTCCTGGAAAGGAATTTGGCTCGTGCAGAAAATTTGACGCTTTTGCGGTTGGTATACATATGTACAAATAAAATGCGGACTAGAGACTTTATTTTTCAGCAGTTCAAGTCCCTGGCAGTTGTTTTTCCAGCCCCGTTACACTGGTATTTATTTGGAAGTTAAATATATAGACATCATCCTAGACCGTTAACCCCAAGGGTTTGCCAATCACTAGAGCAGTGGTTTGGAGATGGAAAGCTAGTACACATGGCATGAATAACCGTGAAGAATAACCTAATGAGAATTCAAAGATTTGTGATGTGATTACGTATTGCTTATTTGCCAAGGGGCAAATAAGCAATAAATAATTTTGCGAAGACTTCACAAAGCTATCGAACTATGGCGATGGCTCTAAAGATACAGAACTTTAGTATCTCTTAAAAACTCTGGAACGCAATGAAATAGAGGTTAAGCTGACAAAATGAGTCAGCAAAAAAAAATAATTCGCTATTCCTTAAGGAAACTTGATGACATTTTCTATGAGACGATTCTGCATTCAGCAATGCAGCGATTTCCTCAACTATTCTTGCTAACTAGGCAACAAGTCCCCTCACAATACAAAAAATGGCCCCAAAAGTGAACCCTGAGGAATAGCACAGGAAAGTTATTTCAATTTCGATGCGTGAGCGATTTGAACATCCGTTGAAAAATAGGCACAGCGAAATTACAATGGAGCTGTCTTTTATTGCCAGACCGAATGTCGAACAAAAGGTTGAAACTACCGAAAACGAGCACTTAATTTTGCTGAAGGTGCGCCAGTGAGCTCGGACACCTCGCATTCCTTTCACTGGGAAGGGGAAGGTATTCAATGGCCAGACATCGACCCATTGACGGTCGAGTTCACGTTGCAGAGGAATCCGGCATTCCCAGAAAGTCGCGATAACAAATTAGGCATACTAGGACGCCTACCGAGATAATCCCCTGGGCAAACAACCGAGAGGCATTACGAGTGGAAGAACGGCGGGTGACACAGGTAATTGTTGGTGAGCTTTACGAAGGTATTTTTGGAGATAACCGATGACGTAACATGTAATATATATCACACGCCTTTGTTGTCAGTCAAAAACATTTTCTCTAATGACCCTTTTCGTAAGTTTATCTTTGTTGCGTGTTCTATGATCTGAAGTATATGTTCTGTGTGCAATTTCTTACTCATTTGCAGAGGTATGCTTTGACAGCTTGGTAAAACAAGTGGTCATCATATTTCTCGCTTGTCATTATGTTGAGAATATTGAACACTTATTGTAAGGATGATAGTTGGTTTCGTTTTACAATGAGGAATGTTTTCCTTGAGTTTAACATTTGGATTGTGGAACCTAGATGTCGGTCGCTTCTTCTTTTTTATTTTGTGGGTTTGGCCGACAAGTCATATATCCAGTTCCGCATCACTACCACTGCAGTTTTTTAATTGTATCGACGTTTTTATAATTTTATGAACAGTGTTGAACAGAAACTGATTTAATATCCAAAAATAAATACCATTAACGTAGAAAATACGAATAGAGTTTAAAGCACTTTCAAAGAACTCCAACAGCGGTATAAAGCATTCAGAGGCTTATCAATTACCAAATCGATATAGTATTTTCAGTCTAGACAACACGTGAACCAATTCCCTGAACAACAACTCTCGCGTCACGATTTTCAATTCCAATCGACAACTAGAAAGAAACACGAACAATGAACGATCAGCCTATCAAACGTCATTGAAAAATATTCTAAAAATAGTCCCCTCTAAGAAGGTGTAAATCATACGAAATGGTTGTTCCAAATCACACGTGTCAAAACAAATGGCCCCATAAAAACGAACTTTATTGATAACTAACTCCCTATGCTTCCTAATTTGGATTGAAACGTTATCAATCAGTGGCTGTCAAATTATTTCCAGTAATAAATTAGATAGGATTATTTTTTATCGCCCTTTAACTTCAAAACAAACATAAAAATTTTGTAATGGTTTAAGTCTCAGCATCCAAGAACGGTACAAATGTATTTCAAAATTGAGAAACTGATGAATGATAACACTGGTAATAATTGAATAATTGAAAGAGGACAAGATGGACAAGTTTGACATTTTTGGTTGTTGGGATGATGAAGAGAACTGCTACAAATTCGTTAATGCTAAAAATTAAAATTGAGTACAGAGAATAAAAGTGCATCTTTCAAAAATTGAATTGATTATTCAACGTTATTCAATATATGAACTATATAAACTTCAACTAAATATGACAACTGACACTAATGACACACACATAGAGTAGCCAACTCAGAAAAATATATGTGTTGCAAAGAAAATCTCTAGTGATTTGGATGATAAAAAACTCAGAAGTGGATAATACAAACATCATCTACTGATGACGGCTGACACTAATGACAGATATAAGAGGAACCAACTTAGAAAAAAAGCATATGCTCTCCAAAAAAAAACGTACGCATAGAGAAAACTGTGAACTGTTATAAAAACTATGAAAATAAAAAACTATTGTAAAACTGTTATCAATAATGAAAACTGTAACAGCAAACTGCAAAGAATAACTCGTAGACTACGAAGATATATTTTCATATTTGAAATATTTGCCATCGACATACCTACCAGTGATAAATAGTTTGTTATTTTTAGCCACATAGTCCCTGAAAAAACACATTTCGGTTGCTGTAGAAATTTCGCACACAGGATATCTGCCAGTTTTTGTTAACATGCCTTTAAGAAACAATCATCACCTGCATCTCTGCATGTTGAACAGATGGTAAACATTTTTATCTTCGTGTATATCTCCCATCCTCAGTTCGATGTCCTCCAGTGCTGTTCATTGTTTGTTTTGAGTAACTATTCATCTGAACGCTTCGCATGAATGAATATTAAAATTCAATTATTCCTACTTGAAGAAAACTCATAAATATTCATCGACGACATTATGGCCCCGCTGTCACTGAAACAATGGCTTTTATTCAATTATTTTAATTTAAAGTCTTGCCTAAGAACGTTGGGATTGTTTAGGAACGGTTTGTAAAAATATTCAAGAGTGTCTGTGGGTGCAACTGTTTATAGATAATGTTATTAGTGATTAGGATTTTTTATTCAACGGATATCTCATCTGGTGTAACTATTATCTAGAAAACAAAGCCATTGATGAAAAAATACAGAACTTGCAATCAATCGTTTTGAAATAAATCATCGATGGATAACAATAACAGGAACTGATTTTCATTGATGATTATAAAAATATGCCTCACTAACTAAAGATAAAATCTTGATAATGAGTAATAGCTGCATACAAATAAAATTAACACTGCACCTATCTTTAAATTTAAATAAAACAAAGTTTCTGTGAAATATCATCGACATCTCACACACGATAAAGCACCATCTCACAAGACTAGGCATTGTAAACGATTATTTGGCTAAAAACTCAATAAATCTTATCGAACAGCCACCGTTTTCACCTGATATGGCTCCGGTGGATTTTGTTCTCTTTCCCAAACTCAATTCACCCCTTTTTTTAACATAGTAGTAATATGCTAACTGAAATAGAATGCCTCTCGAAGGAGTTTTTCGCAAACCGAGAACGTAATCGTAAAGAGTCACGTAAGGCTCAAAACATCCCAAAGGGACAAGGCCGCATCTAACGAAAGTATCGATTTTATTGCGACATAACGATAATGGCGATGGTCCCTAACCTCTTCTAATTGTTTTCAAACAACATGATTTGACCCGCCTTATCGACTTGTAGCAGACAATAAAAATAAAGTGATTATGTTAACTTATGGTTAGAGGCGGCGCTTTCGAGACAAAACATAAACAATGCAGCTCGGTTGAATTCGATGATCTCGAATTTATACAAAAAAGGGAAGAAGAGTTTTGGCATGCATGCCATAGAATAATCAGTCACTTAGGCAAGACAGAAAGTTTGTGATGAGGACATGTTTAGACTTTAAAACCATTGGAAATTTCCCTGAGAAGGTCATGGTCATCCCCCCATTTTTGGGGCGTTTTAATGATACTCCAATTGCAGCAAATATTCATTTCAGTATCTCAAATGAAATGTATATTAGGGGCAAGTAAATATTTCATTAAGAGACACAGAAAAATGAAGTAATCCAGTTGAATATTGATGAAAGCAAGGTAATAGTTTTTATGAGGCAGTATTTCTAGAATATCAATTTCTTCCAGCCCCTTGTTGAGTTCTGATGTGGACTAAAAATGGGGTAGACACAATATGGAGTGGAGGAACAGTTGAGTAGGGATTTTGTCTCCAAATAAATGAATTGAACTCCGTGTGAAAGCTGTTTTCCGGGGAGTTTCATCGAGTACTTCTGTATCATCGAATGAGTATAATTGTTTGTACACAGAGATGGACTCTATTATCATTCTAGAATAACACAAATAACACAGGCTCATCGAGAGAATTCTGTAAAGAGAAACTGAGGACTAACGTGAGTAATGAATCTTTACTCACGGGGCCTTTCATTATTCAATAAGAAGGGCGTCACATGTAAGTGTTTTATTTTTTCACAGCGGTATACAACCATTATTGTCTTTACAGGTAGGCATTCTCATTCACCCCTTCAGAAGAATCGCTACCTTCACAAGGAATTCGGAAACCGATAATTGAGCGGTACCTTTTCATTAGTTCTTATCGGTTTCTCGAACCAACAAAAGTGAGCGACGATCTCGGTTTGCTTAGAGTGTGTGATCCCGATAGCGAATCACAGGTAGAAAAGTGTCCGACATAATTTGGAGGATGGTTTATGGCTCTAAATTTAATATAATGATATATATTGCCGAACCGTTTTGTTTCTTTACCCGGTCACAATAGATTTTGGGGCGGTGGCGCCAGGTTATTTCTAAGCACGACACCCCCGGGATGATTTTTACGGATTTTTATGCAAATTTTTATTGCAAGCGTTGGAAAACATTTCAAAAATGTTTGCTTCATTACCTCGGTAGAGTTGAAGAAGTTGGAGAATCCGATGAACTAGTGGACTATTTTTTTTTTCGACAAGTTGGTGTCCCCCTTTGAAGGGGACAACATAGAGAGTGATGAATAAATAGATATATTTCGAGAAAAATTAAAAGTCACTTGTATTTTTTGAACCACCTGTTTGTTCATGAATTGAATCCCGATACATATAATTATGCTTCAATACTTTATGTTGAATTTGTTGATGGAAACGAATTCTCGATATTTGCAAGTCAGTTTATTCCCTCACCACATATTAATAATCATTATTCGCGTCTGCTAATCTAAATTGCTGATGAAGGAATCAGATTAATGCGTTTGCCTTCTATTAATATCTTTGAAGTTGTTCTTACAAGGTTGGCGTTTGTTTAGCCAAATCGAACTCTTGAAAATTGCAAACTATTCGACCTTGGTTGAATATCATTTCAAATATGTGTGTGGAAAAAATATTGACAGGAGACGTAACACTGCATATTTTTGGTGGCTTATTTTGTGTAACCTCACTTTTTGTGTGTGCCAATTCACCTGTTTGAACGTGTTTCTATAATTTCTCCAGTCTAATGTTCACAAACACAAAAATGTCAACATTGGAAAGTAAAAGAAACGTTTTGATGGTATTGAAAAATGGTCTGTAACTTTTGTATTGGAATGTATGAAAATTCACTTAGGTGAAAACAGTTTATTCAATAACGGATAAAAAAAACATAAACTCTATATGAGGATCTGCAAAAATAAATCAAAATTAGCATGTATTTCATCAACAGTTACAGAACTTTCATACACTCGCCGATGTTCGAGAGTCATCAGCCTTTCTGTCTGCCGCCTTGTATCTGCAAGAGGGACGCGAGAAGTTGCAATATGCCGTTAAAAAATAAAACGACAACGAAAAAAGAAAAAGCTGGTTTTAATGAGATTGC
Source organism: Leptinotarsa defecta (assembly GCA_015342085.1). Classification (NCBI taxonomy): domain Eukaryota; kingdom Metazoa; phylum Arthropoda; class Insecta; order Coleoptera; family Chrysomelidae; genus Leptinotarsa; species Leptinotarsa defecta. Next base: position 6,934 of record WOGO01006382.1, read on the forward strand.
ATTCTTCCCGCAGCGACTTTATTGGCGTCTCCAGGCAGAATTAAAAGTTACGGCTTTATCCATATATGCCGGAGATGTCTGAAACTCGATATAGAAATTTCGCGGGGTTTTGCCAACTTCTTATCGAGTACACGGCCGTTTGAGATATCGCCTGCGGTTGACCGCTTTGTGGAATGCAAATTCTTCGTAAGGTCTCAACGCTTCCGGAGTTCGAGAGATGATTGCCATGGTACGTGATAATTTCGGGAAAAAACTGGATTTATTTTTCAACATAATCTCTTTGAAGCTCTATAGACTTTTCCCAGTGACATTCAATAAGTTCGATTGCAATGGCTCCTCAAAATAGCCATTGACTGCCAACTTTACTTCTTTTCATGTTGGAGAACAGACAATAATCCGAGGGGCCTAAATCAGGCGAATATGGTGCATGAGATAGCAATTCAAACTTCAAATCGTTAATTTTGATCATGCGGCTCTTTAAAACAAAATCTATTTAAAATATATTAATCAGCTGTCGCCCCCATACGAACGACAACTCCCAGAAGTTGAGAAACTTGTGCGAGCTAAGGACTAACGAGATCTTACCTTTTTTATTTATTTATTTCATGGTGGACTCCCTTTTGAGTTCACTATCCACTCAAATACTGAACAACTCAGGGTCTTCAAGCTGTATACATTGTGTACTTTTAATACAGTGATATTTTTCAAACAACTACCGCCATCTCTAGATAAGGTCAGGTACTTCTGGGACCACCCTGGTACACTACCCATCACGTATATTTTTATGAAAAATTATGGTCCAATATCAAAATGCTCCAAATGTTAAACTCAAGTTTTTATTTATCTTTCATGTCCTCATGATACCCGATGATTTTTCTATCCAGCCTGCCAGATGCAAAACAGTTTTGCTAATTCGGGAATACAACAGAGTGGCCGACAGAGCGATACAACAGAATGGGTTCTATAACCTGAACGTCATAGGTACTTGAGAAACGTTGATGAGTCTATAAAATATATTTTCTACTGTTTAAATTATATTTTCAGTGTTCAACATTCTCGTAGGTGCATGATTTACATAACCTCCCAAGTTTTTCACAATTAGCAGAGTTGCCGAATTGATGAATGCTTGATAAACCTAAACACTATGAATTTTTTTTATAATTTCGTCGATTTTCACTTACTCTTTCGTACATTTGTGTTCATAAACGGTCGTTTTTCGGTGCCAATTCAATTCAACTTTAGTTAAGTTATTATTTTGCCGATACGGATCTGTATGTTTATAATCTCTGGGTTACTATTTACATTCAGATGACGATTTCTTAGGGGAATTAAAAGAATTATCTCCGAGGTCGTTCAACGGCCATTTCACAGTCCTTTGAGAATTGAAGACGATACCGCCTTTTATAACGCCACATTTCGATGAAGGCTTTATCTTATCCCCCCGTGGCGTTTGTTTTTCTGTTAATCTTTCACTTATTAAGAGCGCCGGTGCTTTTACAAGAGATCTGCTACCGTCAATATTTGCCTTTATTGTTCTTTGGCGGCTCACTAATTTCATCAGCTAAATCAAATAACGTTGCCAGCGTACCGTAACGGCAGATGGACCGTAATTCACGGTTTCATCGGAATGAAAACATTTTATGATTTCTTGTAGACGACAGGGCATGTTTTCATTCATTGAATATTGTTTCACATTTCAAGCTCTCGAAAGAACATTTCTTGAGAATATGTCACTTTAGTTATTCTTTGTTACACTTTTTGTACAAACGAACAGACCTGCAAACTCCAGGACACAGAACACCCTAACTACAGGTGTTCTGTGTCCAGGACGCATAGTTACTTGTTTTGTGTTCATTGATTTGACTTCAAATTATATGAGTTTTCAATCTATCTTTATAACTAAGTTAATGACTAATTATTAATTTAAACATTAGGAAAGACATTTCACAACGATACTAATTGGAAATTTTTGACACCCAAAGAAATCTGTGACGTCATTGGAGGGTCATTGATTTCCCCTTACCTAAAGTACCTCATTGTCAAGGATCGTAACACCCTTATATACTAGGCTAGTTTGTATGAAGAAAGGGACACTTTTATCGCCCTGGAGCGCCAATTAATTATTGTTGTTTTTTATAATTTCATTTTGTATTACTTATAAAATGTTTATATTAAATAAGTTTGACCTTATCGAAGAAAAGTGCATTCTCCACACCGTACATTTATCTGATATTCGGTTCAGCGCCAATATGTCATTAGTAACGAAGTCATTTTTAGCGCTTCGCAGGGAGAGCAAGCCGACATTTTTCTCGAGATAATACCAGCAAGATCTTATGCGAACACACCTATATTCCATTATATACATCGGCTTTCTGAAAACTCGCTCGACTTGTATATTATTCACTAAATAACCGATTCGCTTTGATCAAGACGCTATAGCCGAGTTGGACACTGTTCAGGGCCGTATTGAGAATCTTCAGAATTACCGAAAAAATACCTTGCAAAAATAATGAAAAAACCTATCGATCAGTATGACTCCAGATGAGTTTTCTTTGCTGATAAAAGTTTGATATTTGGAAGTATATCTTGTCACTACCACGAAGTCAAGTGTCACAGTGAAACGTCAACTTGACATTGACAAGTAGTGTCATTTGATGTGCGCTTCTATGAATAGAATGCTTGAGTTTTATGGATCCTGTTCAGTTCTATGAGCAGGATGGATCATATAGTTCCATTAACTGTTAACCAACCGTACTGTAATTGGAGCTATTTAACATTTTGATCTGTATAGCATACACCTCGACCAAATTTTTAGTTTTCTTTGGGTTTATGTTTTTGAATTCATATTTGTATATCAATTATTTCCCAACATAAATCATTAGTAACGTATATTTTTGCTCAGCCCGTTACACAGTTCCAAGAAAATGACTGGAGTTTGATACCAACACCGTTATTTTCAACACCTCGACACATGTTTCGATCACCAAGTGATCATCTTCAAGAGGAAGATTGAACTGCTTCTTCCTTTTGAAGAAGAGAATACCTACTCACCTTCAATGCGTCTATACACGCCTAGGTCAAAGTTAGAAGCTATAAATGATTTTCCTTTGTGTTTTCTCTGTATCTATACTAATTCCGATATATTTTGTTACAGGGGACATGTGCGGGGAATCCTGCTGTACGAAAGAATTAGAAAAAGAAGCATACAAACAAAATCAATTATCAGTAGATAAATATATTAGGGGTTCGATATCGAAAATATCGTCGATACTAGACACGAGAGCGAGGAAATTCGATGGTAAGTCAAATATAGTAATCGATCATAATGATACGACAAATTATGAAGGTTATGTACACTAATATATGTACAAGTATAGACAAGGTAGGATTCTGGTCACAGATCATTAAACATGATTCCTGGACGGGCAGTATTTCTTCTGTTAGGGAATAAAAGGCTTTTATTTTTTGACGACAAGTTTCTACTAGCTAATTCCATCAAATTGCATGTAAATTTGTGAACAGATATCGAGGTAACTTTGGATTTTGACGAGGTGAGGATATTTGGGCAATTGGGATGTGTAATTGACATACAACAGTGGTCTCGGAAAGGAATGTAGAGATTCCACTAGTCTGTTAGTGGTACGTCAGGTCAAGAAGTTTTCAGTATGAATGATATCAGACTGATTGGTACAAAAACCTACCCCAGGTTTCGGAAAAAAGTAGCCTGAAATAGACTTGTAGGTTTGAGGAGTATGCTCAGTTTGAATGATTTTATTTAACCTTCTCCAAATCTACTACTTTTTATACTCTGCCATATCTCCTAAACACCCTTTTGAGAAAGCAAAACAGATAAGTTAATTCATGGCAGGTTCTGGTCTGCAAATCTGCAAAAGTCAATATGTACAAAAGACTTTGTGTTTACTCTTCGACTTACGTCTTATTTGACATAAGCGTAGCGTTTGTGAAGATGAAATGTAAACTCTTCTTCCAGACATGTTCCAGAGTATGATGAAGAAATCGAAGAGGGAGTTCCACGAGATGTTCGAACGCACTTACGGCAAGATCTACCTGAAGAACTCGGACGTCTTCAGCGACTTCTTCGACGAGCTGGAGACGTACTACAAGAAGGGCACCGTCCGTCTCTCCGACACGATGGACACCTTCTTTGGCATCCTCTACCAGCGCATGTTCACCGTCATCAACGCGCAGTACACTTTCGATGACGCCTACCTGGACTGCGTCTCCTCGCACATGGCCGAGATGAAGCCTTTCGGCGACGTGCCCCACAAGCTGGGCATGCAGCTGAGGAGGTCGTTCGTGGCCACCAGGACGTTCTACAAGTCGCTGGTGAAGGGAGCGGACGCTGCGGAGCGGTTGACCGCGCTGAGAATTGAAGAGGGGTGCTTCCGCGAAAGCGCGAGGATGAGGTACTGTGGGACGTGTCAAGGAGGAGGAGTCCTGGGGCCGTGCTCGCTCTACTGCACGAGCACCATGCAGGAGTGCCTGAAGTACCATATGGAGCTATCGCCGTACTGGGATAATTTTGTTGGTGAGTAGTAGCTTCAGTTAGAATGGGGAATGTTTCTCCTGACGAAAATCAAGTAGTTTTCGTAGAAGAGCTCTAAAACAACGTATTTTAAACTTATCATTTCAAGCTTTTTCTTTAAAAAATTATTTGAGTACTTGAAAAAGAGGAATGAAACAATGCATTCAACATTTAAAGGGATTCGTCTCTATTTCATCATTTGGCAACATCGCTTATAGCTAATAAAGGACAATGAATCTGTTACCTGAATGAGACAAACAAAGATGACATATTTCAGAGGCGTGCTGTTCTGTTTACTTATGTTCCGAG
>WOGO01006383.1:0-11788 GCA_015342085.1 Leptinotarsa defecta
AGTAAACTACTATAAAGTTTTTCAAATCGTCATCGAACTAAGATTGTGTAAAAAGAGTAATGGAAACAATGTATATATGAATAAGGAATTTCATTCGAAAAACACAAATTTGAAATAACTGAAAAATTTGCTATGCACACTGGAAGTTATGAAGTATGAGTAGTAACCCTCACCTCAGGTACGGTATTGCATCCTGAGGTTTTTGCAATATACCATAAATTAACTCGGTTTTTATAACACTAAACGAGACAGTAAAATAATTATGTAAAATCAAACACAATGGCCATTGTGAACCCATTCATATATCCTCGTATTTCAATAATTTTCAGTTCCTGCATTTTGGAAAGTGTTAAACAAAAACCTTCTTATCACATGGATTTCAGTGTGATAAATTCCAAGTTAAATTTTGAATTGATTTATTGATTTAGATTCGATATATTATTCATACAATCTGGAAAGGTACGTGAAATCATAAACAAATCTCAACTCTTACCAAGGTCAAATTGTGAATCTTGGTGGCGATATCTTTGAGGCCTTGTGGTCCGTGGTAAACCGCAAACATGGCAGACATGTTGGCCAGAAGAGCCTGAGCAGTGCATATATTACTCGTGGCTTTATCTCTTCTTATATGCTGCTCCCTAGTTTGTAGAGCCAACCGATAACCGTCCCTTCCAGCTGCATCTCTGGTAACTCCTATCATTCTTCCCGGCATCAGTCTAACCTAAAAGTTGCGTACAAAATGCAATTTAATTGTATTTTCACATCTTGGTGACTCAAGGTCTAGTTCTTTGGCCATTTAATATCAGATATTTACAAATACTAAGTTACAAGCAATTATCCATAGAATAATATCGTTCATCTCACCAATGACTGACTGCAAGCAAAGAATCCAGCATGAGGTCCACCATAACCCAATGGCACCCCTAAACGTTGAGATGTACCGATGGCTATATCTGCCCCAAATTCGCTTGGAGGCCGCAGGAGAGTCAAGCTTAGTAAATCTGTTGCACAGCAGACCAGGGTTCCTGTAAAAATTGTGTTATCATGTCCTGAACAGCTTTTCTTGCAAAGCAATTTCTTCATCAGTGTTTCATAGTATAACTAAATGATTATTCTGGTTAAAACAATATGCTTTTCAAGTCCTCAGTACAATATGAAAATGTGGGGTTGAATAAAATCTCTCATCAAGCTTTGAAGAATGTATTTTTTTCATGGTATCAATACTGCAGGACAAAAAAAAACATAGAAGTTCAGTATCAATATTAACACTATCCATGATAATAATTATAGAATTTTCTCAATAGATTTTATTCAAACACGTTTCGCTACACGGTAGCTTCATCAGTTACTGGTAACGGTAAATAACTTAAAATGAATTGAAAATTGAATATTTGGGAAAAAGTAATTTCGTGTAATGTTCATTTGAGAGTAGTTATTTCGGAAAGACTTTCTCCTTTCGTTAATTCAACTTTCAATATGAGAGCATTTGTTTGGAAAGTGTTTCTTCTTCTAGTTTGTATCTGAAAAAAACTTCTATGTATCTTCTAATGAAAAGTTTTTATTGTATTTATTTGCTATCTCTCCATCATTGGAAAATTTCCACATTATTTTCAAGATGGAGACGTTGAAAGCCAAAGAGCTATCTTTCCAGAATCCAAATACTTTTCAAATTGAATATCTCACCATGTGAATGCGCATTTTCACTCAAAGCGCTGAAATCCTGCACACTTCCTTCAGTATCGGGATACTGGAACAAAACTCCGGCAACGTCCCTATTGGAAAAATCAGCCTCGAAGACATCCACGACCTCCACGGTGAGTCCCAAAGACTCGCACCTCGTTTCTACTACCGAAATAGTCTGAGGATGAAGCAGGCTGGATACCAGCAGTTTCCTTCTCTTGTTTTGTCGGAAGCACAAAGAAAGAGCTTCTGCAGCGGCGGTACCTTCATCGAGGAGGGAAGCGTTCGCTACTTCCAAGCCAGTTAGCTCGCTGACCATTGTTTGGTAGTTTAGAAGGCCTTCCAGGCGACCCTGCGCAATCTATAAAAGTGTGTTATGATTTATAAAAGCAAGAAACTGACAATTTCATGTTAATTCGTGAGGAAAAAAACTATCATAAAGTTTCCACGAATATAAACTGCATGTATTCCTGCTTATACCGGGGTTTAAGAATAAATCTCACCTCAGGCTGATAGGGTGTATATTGCGTGGTCCAGCCAGGATTTTCGAAAATGTTCCTCATTATGGTATGAGGGACACAACAGTTGTGGTATCCCATTCCAATGTACGACCTCCAAATCTTGTTTTTTTCAGCTATTTCACGTATTCGGTTGATCAGTTCGTATTCACCTTCAAATAAAACAAAAAAAATATTCTCTACATTTTAGTAAGTTCATACAGACTAGCCCGAAGTCCTTTATAGAAAGTAAATAAAAATATTTTTCAGTTCATACAACACTCCAAGTTGCCTAACAACAATTACGTTTCACTGGTTACTAGACTATACACAGTTTTTTGAATCATATCATATGCACCTCTCTGGAATATGTTTCATCATTGTGACTTTCACCCCGGAGTATGTGTTTGTGGAGTTGCTTCCGAACTTTGTCTGCAGGTGGTACTGCACTAGTTGGAATTCATTTTGTTTGTTCGGGATATTCACTCCGTCTGAAACTCTAGTCATTCCAAAGCAAAATTTGATTGACACTAATGTGGAAGCCTAATATAATGAGTGTTCCTATTGGGAAATGATTATAAATAATAATACATTCAATAAGAAAAAGTGATTAACCATTATCATTTGAAGTACCGTTGAATTTTTTTTTCTGTGAATTTCATTATATTTCATAATCATTGCACTATATTATAAAATATTTTATCATACTCATCTCTACAGGTGCTTTTATAAATTACCAATTCGATTGAGAGTTTATTTGGACAATTGACACGTGTTTCCTGTTGTCGTCACTATACGACGTTTTCAACAAATATTTTCCATTTCTTTCTATTTATCAAGAATTTCGAATTGAATATGCATAAATACGTTCGTCATTGTTTACCATCAGAATTAAATGTTTTGCATTATCTCAACAGACCCCCCTGTGAAGCAACGTACTTTCTTATCGCAAATGACCCCCAGCAATAACTCAAGTTGACTAATCAAAAAAAAAACAACAGAGTTGTGTAAAATATTTTCTTTCAACATTCAATCTAAATAACTTTCTTATAGCTAATACATTTTCGGCAGGTTTCCTTATTCGACATAATGATAATGTACTTGAAGCGTTCTTTTCGAAACATAAAATGAGAATCTGTAAACTTTTTGAAGCAACGTGTAACATTCACAATAGAAATAATTTCTTATTCAAGCTGGTAACTACCATCTTGCATCGAAAATATAGACTATATTACAGTAGCGTATACAGGAAGGTACCAATGCCCCTCTCTTTCCATAATAAATTCAATCCCCGTACGGTAATGCGGTTAGTGTACGAATTCTAACGGTAACCAAAATATATTTTTTGGATTGATATATAAGAAATCCAAAACTCACATTTCAATAATTTCGAAAAATACTTTGTAAATCTATCCATGATAATTTTTACACAATTTTCACACCATACATTTAATTCATGGCGAGTTTCACTACTCTGTTGTTTCATCAGTTTCATTAATAAATATGTGATATACGAGCCTACAATATATTTTATGAATGTCAAGTTATAAGATTTGTAGGTTTTCCATATTTTCAGTTTGATAACAAATTCATAAATCATGTTATATTCCGAATTGCATTTGAAATTTCCGCTACGAATATTTTTGCTTGAATTTTGATAAATTGCTACGCCACTGCTATGTTCCAAAGCTATTACGAATTTGAACAAGAATGAAACTTTGACATTTCATTTCTTTCCAATTTTCTTTACTTTTAAGATATCTAACACTACATGTAACTATGGTAGATTTAACAGAAATCAAAATGCGTGGAATTTCAGAGGGAATATTTTCAAGAGAGCAGTGAATTCACATTTCTTCACTATGTCATCAGGAGAGCAATTAAAAATAGTTCAGAGTTCAAGTAAAAGTAGGCCTCCACTTACTCCTCCTCCGAACTTAAAAATTATCTTAAAAATTTAGTGTGATACTTCCAGATGTTTTCATTCTGACAACCCTTATTTCGGGCTTATGTTTCGCGAAACAAGTTAACGTCTTCTGATTATAAACCATAACTGATTTTCATTAAATATACCATAAGCAGTTCTCGATGAAAATATATAAAAATATCACTTACCGATTGGTTCCTCAATGTCCAGTTGTTTATTCAGACTTATATTTTTGGGAACAGCTTTCTCGGTCAACTCATCCAGGCTCTGAAAATGAATCAAGTATCGGTCAGTTCCTTTCAATAATACGAATATTAATTTACCTTATATCCCAAGGTATCCAGCATTGTAATGATGTCACTTTCCCTGGGGCCGATATGCCTATTCGGAAAATCATCTTTCGTGGAGAATAACGGCCCCTCGGTTTTGGGGGGAATGGCACTCAGGAAACGTATCGAGTTAGCGAGTTTCGCACATTTCTTTGTCCGAATAATAACTCTATACATATCGGAAATTTAATCTAATAAAAACGTAAATCTTGTTTGAGTGAGTGACTATTGCAAACTTACAGATATTTTTCCGAGTCACAATTTCAATGAATGTTCGAGGGTATAGGTCATTACTGTGAAAGAGATAAATCGAGATAGACAAGACACGAACGAAAACATTTCTCAAGTTTATCTCTTTATATTGCCTATGAAGAAATCTGTCAGGTTTTCATTAACTTTCTTATGGATTTTTTTCTTGGGCAAATAAGAATGAAACTTGTCAGTTCTTAATTTGGATTTACAGGCGATCATAAAAGAAAGTATCTATAAATAAGGAAAGTAATTTGCTAGATCCAAGTTTTCTTAGATGGTAATTTTCAAGCTGATTACTGGCGACTTTTCAGATTATCAGTATTTCATCGTGTTAGGAATCACACGTTAAAAGGTAAGACATCGTTAGTCCTTAACTCGCACAAGTTTCTCAACTTCTGAGAATTGTTGTTCGTATGTGGGTGACAGCTGATTAACGGAAAAACAGATTTTAAACAGATTTTTCACCTGTATGTTAGTGTGTTTGCTCACTTGTAAGTCCCAAGCTGGGGATCTGTATTGACAGAATTATCGACATTATTATTGCTTGATCTATTCGCGGACAGATGGCGATGTACGTAACTTCCGTGATATTTGTTGATCCATTTGCGGGCAGATGGCGCTATACGTAACCTGCTTGATATATTAAAGGGCAGATGGCGCTGTATGTAATCTGCTTGATCTATTCGCGGGCAGATGGCGCTGTACGTAATTTCCGTGATATTTGTTGATTCATTTGCGGGCAGATGGCGCTATACGTAACCTGCTTGATATATTGAAGGGCAGATGGCGCTGTATGTAACCTGCTTGATCTATTCGCGAGCAGATGGCGCTGTACGTTACCTACTTGCTCTTTTAACGGGCAGATGGCGATGTATGTGACCTGCTTGATCTATTCGTGAGCAGATGACGCTGTACGTAACTTGCTTAATCTATACGCAGGCAGATGGCGATGTACGTAAGTGAAAAAATCAGTAAGAATTACGATATATTGGAATTGATATAAATAATAATTCAATTCAATCTGTTGATGAATATTTTAAAAACTTTCAAAAACAGAAACAAATTATTGTAAAATAAGAAATGAAGTTTCAACAATCTAGCATCAGGTACACATAAAACATGAATTGTGTTCAGGAAATACTCAGGTACTTGAAAAGTGGGTAGGTACTTCAAATTGTTAAATTAGGTATATAAAACTCTCAATATGTAGAATTTATTTAGTGAAGACACACTCGAAGAAGCCATTGTGTAGCAAAACATGTGTTGCGGTTTTGTAAAACTGTGAGTGTATAGTGAGTGTTTTTTGGATGTAAACAATAAAATATCTTGCACTTAGTATGTATAGAGTAAGGCTCAAATAACAAATTCAAGTGCAACTTCCACGTGCAAAGCATAAAAGAGGTTCAAGTGTTGTGTATCTTGCAAGAGCAATGAAACAAAAACAAATTATTGAGAAATATTCTTGTATTTAAAATAAATTATATCTAACAACAAATAATATATGAGCAATACACGACTGTACTGAATGATGGTGAATGAAATGAGTAAAAATAGAACTAATAACTAGAAACGGCATGGACATCCACACAATATAAATATCTTTTGTCCTTTCAACGCAACGCATTCTAATGTACAGTGAAAAAAATTATTTACTTTTCGATCAATAATTACAAAAAATGTCTGTCTCACTTTGTACAAAGCAAAAAACTTGTTCCGAGCAATTGAAACAAAACGTTAATCTGATCGGGAATGAAATCCTGTCTAATCTCTTTAGACATACTCAACAATTAACAAAAAGAATGTGATTATTCAGTTTGATATCACTAAAGTATTGGAAGAAAATATTTAAAAAAAATAACCAACGGGAATATAAATAAAAATGAAACATAAGAGAGCAGAAAGAAAATGATTAGGATGTTTCAATTTTCAATACCTTTTTTTATATTGAAAAAGTCATTTTTATGAAGGAAATCTCCATTACAATTTTGTTATTTTTCAAATTGCTGAAAATAAAAATTCTCCCCCAAAAAAGTAGATACTGAACCTATTATTTTCTTCTCGCTTGCTGCTCACTTTTGTTTTTCTTTCGATTTATATACATTAAAGTTCTCTCCCCCTCTTTCTGCACTATTAGCTCAATCCAATTATTTTAAATCTACAAAAATTGTTCTCTCTCTGTCAACATGAGACATGAACAAACAAAACCCCACCCCGACGACGATGACAGTGAATCTTTGCTCGACTACAGCAATCACGAATCAGTCGAGAAGCCTAATTAGAAGAGGAGAGCGCCCATGCCGCCCATCTCGCTCTGCTCCTTGACAAAGATCTCGAAGTACTGGTAGATGATGGTGACGGCGAGGAGGATTCCCGTGCCGGACCCGATGGCCCCCATGAAGTCTGCGAGGACAGAGAGAGCACCAATACAGAGGCCTCCGAACGCGGCCGCTGTCGGAATGTACCTAAAATAATAACAATACATTTGATTTCATGGAATATCACAATAAATAAAATAAAACAACATTAATCAAAACTATCATGGAGTGAGAAGAATTTTCTTTTATGATGTTCAAAATATCAATTAGTCAGCTAAAACTCAGATAAAGTTATAAATCATTAGATAAGTGATCACATGATTCAAATTATTTTTATATAAATCACAAATCAAGTAGAATGCAGTTAGTATGAAAACGCCTGAAGAAGCTACTGTATAGCGAAACATGTGTTGTGATATTTTTACAAAACCACAAGTCTTACTTGAATAATATACCATGATGATAATTGTAGGTGGTATTCATTGTACTATAATTAGAATGCAGATGTTCAAATTGATTTTTAGTTAAAAAAAAATGTAGAAGACACTCTTTGAAGTTACTGCATGAAAAGTGAGAAGTTTGCTGTTTCCAAATTACCCTTTACATGATTGTTACGTTTGAATTTCCGAAGGATTTTTAGAGTACTCTTTTGAATAACAAATAATGAATTGCATGATAGACAAATTTGAAGGTACCATCCATAATTCATGTAATCTGAAACAACCTTCAAAGTATAACATGCTGAATTCAGTTTGGTGATATATCTAACATAATTATCTAAATTGTCTGTAAGAAATCCTGGATAATGAAAGATTACAAAACGATCAAATTCCGTAGATTTCTAAAAACGTACCTGTTCAGCTCGTGGATCATGGAGTTGTCCCTGTGTCCACGCATCACCATCTGCTGCTCCTTCAGTTGCTTCGCCACGTCCTTGGCAGAGCTACCAGACACTTCAATCCACGTCTTGGAGAAGAATGCGCACGAACCCAGCATGAAGACAATGTAAAGGAGGGCATGCACAGGGTCTTCCAGGATGTGGCTGACACTCTCCGGGGGCGACAAATAGTAGCAGAGGCCGCCAATGGGGTAGGAGCGAGCGGGGCCCCCTCCACCCACATCTGCCCACACGCCCAGAAGATTGATTAGAAAGTTGCCCTGGAACTTGACGGCCAACATCTGCGAGATCACGTACAGGTTAGAGACAAGAGCTGATTGCAGGATGATGGGGATGTTTGAGGTGTAGAATAGTTTGATGGGGTAGCTCGAGTACTGGCCACGGTACCTGCAACGACAAATATTATACTCAGAGTTGAAAATAAAAACAAATATCATGACATACTTCTTTTCCTTTCAATTGCTTTTTATTTATATAGCATTTAATTAAAACAACGATAAAAACAACAATAAAAATTATTTGGCGCTCCGGGGCGACTTCATTGATTCCAGTGGCGCATTTGCTTTTTCAGCTGCAGGAAAAAATTTTTAAATCTCACCATCTATACAGTGAGTCTCAAATTACAGCATTATATAAACTCCTTACAACATAGAAAATATGAGTTCATGTTTTGTGAACTATTAAGTGAAAATGTAAATTAATAAAGTGTTATTATTTATTTGAAATAAAATTTAGCCAAAACCATTCAAAACATTAAAAGAAACACAACTGTGGTGAATTTTAATTGAAGTACTGTATTTTACTTTTTGTCTTGTTTCATTGGTTTCAAATTAACTTTTATTTAGTTGAATGTATAGATGTTTCTTGTAAATAAATAAATAAATTACCTAGCACTCTTGATGGGTAAATCTACTCTGAATCCCTGGAAGTATATCACTATAGCAAATACAAAGACTGTAGCTAGAAGATTCATCAGATTGGGTAGATTTTGACGGTAAAACGCCTCTCTGAGTCCTCTGATTTTGTCCTGTCGGGTGGTAAGCAAGTGGAAAAGAGCGATGACTGCTCCCTCGAACTCGGTTCCGCGTCCAGTGTTGACAGTTGCTGGAGAGAAAGCCTTCCAAATGATGGTCTCACAGATGTTAGTGGCGATAAAGAGGGAAATTCCTGAACCAAGCCCGTAGCCTTTTTGAAGAAGTTCGTCTAGCAGCAGCACTATGAGACCGGCCACAAAGAGCTGGATGATGATCAGAAGGCAGACTCCCGCTCCGATTTCCGCAGGGTCTCCATACATGCCGGTCATTACATAAACGATCGCTTGACCGACAGTGATAACCATGCCAAACACTGGGAATAAAATACAGCATTGAAATGAGAAATGCTCAAAGGTATAAATTACGTTTGTAAATAAAACTTGAACTAGAACAATGAGATATTGGAATTATACAAATAGAAGTACAAGTTTCTTCCAAAGCAAAAATAGTCACATTTGTGTTTTGGGTTAATCCATCAACAATTTTGATATATTTTTTGGCTACTTTTATTACATTTGTACATGTTAATTTCAAGAAGTTTACTCAGAATTTACCACCTTATATTACTAATTAATTTTAATTTGTTTCAATTCATCAAATTCAATTCCCTTATTACTTTTGAAGTGTGCAAGTAGGACATTTCTACCTTTTCCTAAATTTGGTTCGAATTATTACCATCAATTTGTATAAATTCTAGTTTATTTAGATAATTATCCTTTGACCATTCTTAAACCTAATTATTCTTCATTAAAACACTATTTACTTTCTAATGATGATGTTTTCTACAAAATTATCCATTTTATCTCCTTTTAAATATGTACATAGTTACTTTAATTATTTCAAAATATCACACAGTAGAAATGATTGACTCATGGTATTAATATATACCAGTAAAAGTTGAAAATATACATTTTTCTTAAGAAATAGTTTATCTTTTTCTAAGGAAAAATCTGGTATCAAATAATTTTCTATTCCATCTGTAGTTCATAGTACAATCCTTTAATAATACCAAGATGAGTATGAAATGCTAGTAATTCCTATATTTCATAGAATACAGTTCTCATCAATTTTATAGTTCTGCAAGGAATGATGGAAATGGTCTAATTCCAGTTTTCTTGCTAATATTGTAAGATAAATGGAACTTAAAAGTCAATTAGAACATAAAATCTAGGATAAAATATTGACAGTGAATTGAATACCTCTGCATTCTGTAGTTTGAAAAATACTGAAGACATATTTTCAAATAATGTTGACAAATTACCACCATTTACAAATTTTAATAAAAAATACCTGTTGATACTTCCATTCTCTTTGTAAAGGGAATTAAAATTATAACTGTCATGGTTTAATTATAAAAGAGAGGAAATAAATACTTTCAACAGCTTGAACTGATTTGAGCATCATTTAAAATTTTCCTTTGTTCAAACATGTTAGTTTTCTTAGGTAATGTACTTTAATGTTACAGCTAAATATAATTTCAGCCAAAATATGGTAAGATGAGTTTGATGAAAAAAAGATATTGGGAAATGATTAAAAAAAAAGATTGGTAAGTTCCATTCTGTCTATACAAAAATTATCAAAATCAACCAAAGGATGGAACAAGTTTTAAGTTCCTAGTGCTTGTGTAGATCCTAGGACATCTTTACAGTCACTCTATTCTGACCTCAACAAATATCAATGAGAAATGAGCTTTTCAAATCGATATAACTTACGTTTTTGTGCACCATTAAACAGAGCCCTGTCTTTAGGAGTGTCGCCTACTTCTATAATTTTGGCTCCTGCCAAAAGTTGCATTATTAATCCAGATGTTACGATTGGAGATATTCCCAATTCCATAAGAGTACCTCTATTCGATGCTAGGATTACTCGAATCCAGTAGAAGGGATCTGCAGAATCTGAACTCATTATACCAAATAGAGGGATCTGTGAAAGAAAATCAAGGATTTTATAACAGAAACTGATAGCAAATGACTTTTTTTCTTACCTGGCAGCAAACTAAGAAGATGAATAGAGTTATTGCGGTCCATAGTACCTTCTCCCTGAATTGAATCTGTAACAGAAAAATGCCACATGTACTAAAACAGCTGGTTAGATAATATAAATTGAAACTTCCAAAATTTGATGATCTTTCAAGACAGATTCATGATTTCCAATGATATTAACACTGGCCATATGTTTTTTTTAAATAAAAACAAGAAATTCAATGAAAATTTTTAGAAAAGGGGGGCGGCTTCTTACTTTTCTTTCTGGCTTCGCTATTTCAGGCAGAATACTGCAAAATGGCTTGATCACCTCCAGAAATTTAACTGAAAATTGAAAAAAAATTGGAAATTAGAGTACTTTTAATGAAAAAAATTAAAAATGTATATCAACTTTAAAATTGTGTAAAATCAGAGGTTATATTATAACTAATATTTGTAAAGAATTACTTACTTCCCATCTTGATGGGTTTACTAAATGTTCTTAAACTCTAAAACTACAGTTTCGATATTTAACAAACAACACTCTCTCAAGATGTCACGTCGCTTGAGTGGCCAACTTTCAAAGAAATTACGGTACTTTCGCTAGAGAATTTGGCTTACACGTCGTACACGTAGCACAACACACCGATCACGTGACAGATGATGCTGGCGTCTCGTCGGGCTCAGACATTTCAAAAATTCCACAGAACACAAACATATCAATTTGAATTTGACATTCACGAGTTGTATATATTGTGCTTCTTTGAATAGAACCGGTGTAAAAAAAATCAGAAAATATGAATAGAATAAAATAGAATATTACGGCACAAAAATAAATAAAATAAATAAATAAAAATAAATCGTGAAAAGAAACTACCCAAACAAAGGACAAACT
>WOGO01006384.1:0-11787 GCA_015342085.1 Leptinotarsa defecta
GATCTAGAGTGTCAAATGCCTTGCTGTAATCTAGGAGTATTAAACAAGTCAAATTTTGTTCATCTGCAGCTTGAAAAATATCGTCAGTAATTGACAGAAGAGCCGTGGTGGTACTATGCTGAGGTCTGAATCCTGATTGTACAGATGTTATAATATGATTTTCATTGACGTACTCATTAATCTGATTTTTCAGAATCGATTCCACTACTTTAGAGAGATACGGTAGAATTGTAATTGGTCTTAGGTCAGAAAGGACAGTAGGTGAGTTACACTTAGCCAGAGGGATAACCAATCCATCCTTCCAACATTTTGGAAATTGGCAACTGGTAATGATAAAGTTTATGAGAAAGGTGAAGTGATTTATCAAAAAAGAGTCAATGAGTTTGATCATTTTGAGGGATATCCCGTCAGAACCCAAAGCGTTGCTCTTGATGCGTCTCAGGGAACTTCGCACAATCTCACAGGTGACTGAGGTGAAGTGAAAGGAGTTTTCAGTTTCTTCCGAATCAACATATCGATCTAATAAGGACAATTGGCGAGCAGATCTGATAGGTTGAGCTATGGAATTGAAGTGCTTATTAATGAGATTGACGTCTTTTAATTCATCAGGGATATCTGATTTTTTGTTGTTCCTCAGGATATCAAGCGTTCTTAAGGTATTCCAAGTTGCTTTGGAATTTTTATTTCTTAAAACAAAGTCCAGATATGCTTTTTTCTCACGTCGTATCGCACTACATGTATAATTTCTGAGGTCCTTATAGCTATTCCAATCGGCGATAGATAAAGATTTCTTGTATTTACTCAGAGCTCGGTTTTTGAGTGCAATCATCATTTTTATATTGTAAGTTAACCAAGGTGCTGGGGGTTTAGTTACTCTCTTCGTTTGAGAAGGGGCGTGTTTTTCGAAAAGATTAAGAATGTTGTCATTCAGGAAGGAGACCATACAATCCACGTTATCGAATTTATAGATGAGATCCCACTGAATATTCAGGACGTCTAAACGGAATAGATCGAAGTCGAAGTTACTATAATCGCGAAAAGAAACCATTTTAACTCTTCTAGAAGAAACAGAAGCATTAATTTTGCACATCACTGACATATGGTCTGAAATTCCCTGAATATCATATACATCCACATCTAATATTCTTTCCTTATCAGAGACTAGGACGATGTCAATAAGGGATTGAGAGTGAGCAGTTATTCGGGTAGGCTTCTCTATAACCTGATAAAGATCGAACGAATTTATAAAATCTGTTAGGAGTTGAGAACGCCGGTCGTGAGTTAACAGGTTGATATTAATATCGCCGGCAGCCAGCAAAAAATCACATGAAGGAAGTAGGTTGGCCATGCTGTCTTCGAGTTCGTTTAAACATTGGATCAAATCAGCTGAAGGGGGCCGGTATAATACTCCAAAAACGTGAGTTTTACATCTGTGGGTTGTTGAGATCCACAACTGTTCAAGATGAGAACTTGTATGACTGAATAGTGTTTTGAATTTAATAGAGTTATTTATGTAGAAGGCAACGCCACCCCCTCTGCCAATTCTGTCGGCGCGAACCAAAAGATAATTGTTAATTCCAATGGTATCAGAGTCAATTATTGGAGAGAGCCAAGTTTCAGTGACACCAAATATATCAATATTTTCATTCGAAATATATTCCGATAGCAAATCAAACCCTGTGAATAATGATCTTACATTTAAATGTACAAATTTTAAAGTTTCGGACATTTAAGGATATTTTCCCGACTGAAGCATATACAAAACAAACAATTCTGAAAGGTGAATTAGTAAGGGTGGTAGTCGTCAAAGCGGAAATGAATATATTGACTTAGTATTTAAATAAATTATAAATGAATTCAAATTCAATGTAAACAAATATAGTAAAAATTAGAGTAACTGTGTTATTTGTAGCTCCGGTCAGAGGTTGTACGAGTTTTTCGGGTCCTTTTATCAGCAGTTCTTGTAGAAGAGGGCGCAACCTCGCTTCTGTTGTGAGTCACTTGCAAGAGTTCCGGATTAGACTGGATATCAGCCAGAGTGTGGAAGGTGTCGTTGATAATCAGGTGGTTATTCTTGATAGTTGCTTTGACTCCGTTAAGTTTAGCAGTATTGAGGTAAGTCCTTAGGGATTTATGGATACTCTGGTCGGCTGGACATAAATCGTTGACCACAAAGATGCTCTTATTTTTTAGTTTGTGCAAGTTTTTTGTGATTTCCAATTTTTTTAAATAAGAGACCAGTTCGATTTTAAGTGTCCGCTTTTTGTTCTTATTCTCGAATGAGTATATATTATTAACATCAGCAAATTCGATAGGTACTTCAAGAAGATGACTTAGGAGAGAAAGGGCTTCACCATTGTCTTCTTTTTCGATACCAAAAACCAACAAGTTATTCCGCCGAAGTTTGCGATCCTGCGACTGTACGGCTTTCTTCAAAGTATCATTCTCTTCTTCGAGTAGTAATATTTTATCGTTGACACCTAGTAATTCGGATTTGATCTCGGCAAGCGTAATTTGTGATTTATCAAATTTCTCGTCTAGATTCTTCAATAGATTGTAAATAGCAGTCAAGGAGAGTTCAGAAGTATTGGTCATTGTTTACACCAGTTTTTGTTCTAGCCCCAGTGCTAATACAAGCCTCAGCTTATCAGAAGTGATCGTTTATTTGCCGTTTCTTGCAAAAAGTTTTTTTTTTGTTTTTTTTTTGTTGAAGATTGGTGTGAGATTTCAATATAGGAAGTAATCGTTATAATAGCACTTATTCAGCGTCTAGATAAGAAAGTTGCTCACCCCGATAAGGCAGGATGCACTAATTTCCAGGTACAGATTGATGAAAATCCCAAGATTTTGGATTCACAAACAACAGTAGAATTCTGTATTTTCGAGAGCGGTTCACACAGACGTTCACTCGACTCGTACGTACAGATGCGATATGATTAGTGATATAGCATTTTTAGAGAGTCCTATATAGCTAAGAATTGATAACATTAATTCAAAGTTGATAGTATCTAACGCTACACTGAAATCAAGGAGTACCAATACTGTATTATTGTTTGCGTCACGTTCTCTTATAATATCGTCCACTATATGCAACAAAGCAGTTGGACAACTATGTCCTTAACGAAATCAGGATTGAGTTATTGGAAGTATAGGAAGTATGTTAATGTGTTCTTTCAACTGAACTTCCAATAGCTCTTTCAAGAACGTTTGAAAAAGTTGGTAATAAACTAATGGCTCATAGGTGTTTGTACTCTGATGGATTCTTTTTGTTTGGCAAAACTTTCACAATTGCTTTCTTTCATACCAGTGACAAAAATATTATTATTCAAACAAAAATTCACGATTTGTATTACATATAGAATTATATGTGGACAGCACATTTTTATGAGGCTCATATTCAGTAAATCATATCCCATTGCATTTGTTTTTATTTCAGAAATTGTTTCAAACACAAACATATCATGTACTTCTTGAAATTTGAAGTCAAAGTCTATTAATTTATTGTCAGTTTAGAGAGAGATGAGTTCGGGGGGTAGTTCTTTATTAGGAATTGAGTTAACAAAAAAATCATTTAACTGTGAGGGATTCGTCAAATTCTCTGGAACGCTATATTTGGTATGGACTCATTAGATTTTATGGCCCCTTCGTTATCACTCACCCAGTATAGATTACTTCAATATTCTCAACTATAAAATGCTTATTGTAGGCTGTAGTACGAGAGGGATTCTGAGTCAATTAACCTTCAACTTCACAAGACAAGTTACCTATTACCACCGAGGTTATGGATTTCCATCAAGTACCGGCTAATTCCATCATATAACTACCGAGGTTTACTTCATTATCTCTAACACGTATTGAGCAAAGATCTGATTAACAAGTAGAGTGGCTTCCCAAAGTATACTCGAGGTTTACAACCAGAGAGTTCAATCGACATCAAGATTCGTCATTTCATTTGATATCCTTCATAAATACTATGTTTCTAGTATCCGTTTTACTGGTAACTGGATCCGAAATGCCTCAAGTAAATTAATGCAGAAATAAAGTATAAGCTCCAAGCAGAAACAAGGAATAGTCTTACATATTTTGGTTTATCAGTAGAAGTCTAGATCTAGGGCAACGTTACGTTTGTCTGTATTTTAGGTCAGCTGGGATCTGTTCAAAAAATGAGGTGAATTTTGATATTTCTCAGAAAATACTCGCATTCACTCATTCATCAATTTCTATTCAGTATTTTTCAGAGAAGTCCCACTAAAGGGATATAATTACTTGTGCCAGCGTTTTTTTTCAATCCTCGAAGCAGTTCTGTATGCACTTTTTCAATATATCTCCTCAATCATCTCAAAATGCCATCTTTCCATGAGTCCCATCCATCTTGAAAATAGAAAAAAGTTGCAGGAGGCCAAATATGGCGAGTACAGTAGCTGAAGCATGTTTTTGGCCAGAAATTTGCGAACAAGCAATGAAGTGTATTCAGATGCATTAACGTAACACAACACCGGACGTGAGAAAAATTCCTGGTGCACTACGCCATGGATTTGAATTGCTAGAGATTAAATCCATTTGGAAAAACGTGCTCAGGAAGTTCATTCCACATACACGCAGTTCTTCAGATGAAAGAGTTCTTAAACAGTGAAGTTCGAGGTGTACTGAATTGAAACTCAAAAGAGCAGCGTTCGAATAGTGGAATCAAATGTGCCAAGTCACTTGAACACCTCCGGTGAAGGTATCTATAGAAGAAAGACAAATCTTTAACCTTTCTTTGATGTTCCAGGCTATTAAGGTGCACGTAATGTTCACGTCTTCAATCAGGCGGATGGGTCTTCTCTGGATGGAATCCAGCAACTTCAGGATATGTTTGGAGGCAGAGCTCCATACATGAGAACAATGCAGCAAAGAAAATCTGATCTGAGCTTTATAAAGCATCAAAAGTTGCTGAGGTGTGTACATGTTTTCTAATTCGGAACTGTGTTCCAAGATTTCAAGAAGAAGCCTTTGCAATTCCAACGACATGAATTTTCTACAAAAATGTTCCTTATGATTTTTTCTGTATCACCGTTCCTGAGATATCGAAATTGTAAAAGTCACGTTCTATGTAATACGCACACATTAGCCACACCTATACACATTCAGGTATTTAAGCAAGTAAAAATGCCTATGTATATATTATATATTATATTCAATGCATTTAAAGGACCGTCATTCCCTTCGAAAATCTCCTCTACCCATATGGCCTTGAATATAACATCTGGCTACCTGTTCTATTGTCCATGTGGCGTCGTTCATGTGCCAGCTTCTTTTAGTGTTGAATGTTCTTTTCGAACGAATATACGTATATATTACAAGCGTCTACTATAACAGTTTTTAGTGATTAATATTTCAAAAAAAATTTGCTAAATTTTTTTTGACTGAAGGTGAAACTGTTGTGGTTAATCGTGTAATGCAAACTTTATTCGATGCAAGTGATGCGAGAAGTGATGAATTTCCTGAATATTTAAGAGGTCTTGAGTCCGTTACAATCCAAGTATATTACCGAAAATCATGCACCCAGAAAACTTCAATTGCCGCAATAAAAAGACAACGTGAAGATGAACAGGCCAGTACTTCAAAAGTAAGTCCACCTCGTACTAGAGCACGAGTAAGTGAATCCAGCTTTAGTTTTAAAGAAAACTACTTATTTTGTGGGGATGAAGCAGATGAACAGGCTGAGGCTACACTCAAATTTAAAGAAAGGTTGTAGTGCGAAATGCGGCTGTAGAAAAGTAGAGTAACAGTGTTCAGATGCGTGTACCAATTACCAAGATCACTCTTGTTCAAATGTTGAGTTGAGTAAAACAGAGGATGATTCATATGATGCTGATGAAGATACAACTGATACATCATTATTTGAACAAGTTATGAACATCCGGCAAGAAGAGGAAGAGGAAGAAGACGAAAAAGAAATCGCAGAAAACATGATTGTTGAAGTTACCTATGACGATTATGAATCAGAAGTATTTCTTCACTTTGAGAATTGCAGCATTGAATTTTGCGTTCTGTACTATACTATTGTTGTGTTGTATTTTCATTTGTGATCATTTCTCTTTGAAAATATATTTGTCTCATTTTTAATACTTCAGTCTTCACATAAAGAGTATATGTGCCATAATAGAATCGTCTGTTGTATATTCATGACCTAATCTTGTCAATCTATTTTTTTTTTTCAAGTTTTGTTAATATTTTATGAATATTTAATGGTCTTCAGAAATTTGAAAGTACTCAATTGGCATCTCATTTATTCCATTATGTTGTTGATTTGAAGTCTCCATATCAGTCTACTATCAAGAATGATACTGAGGTATTCCACTCCGTGTTAATGAGCCAAAACCTACCCTGTTTTCTCTCTTATAGTGGTCAAATTATTTGCCTGGCACATCACTGCCGTGTTATAAGCAAAAATAACTGACTATATCTTCAGCTATTTCAATTTTCAATAGGTCGTTCATATAAATTCCAGGAAGAAGTGGACCCAATACTGTCCCCTGTGGAACACCAAATGACAGCATCGCGTTTGTTTCGTTCAGGACGTGGACTAGCTTATTATGGCAGACTGTACATGGAAAAAAAGATTCGTTGAATGAGAGAAAATTTACTTCATTCAGAGAAATGAAAGTCTCATATATGCACGACAAAATATTTTGTTGATGCAATAAAAAAGAATTCTTGACTCCCAACTATTTCTTCAAGCATATTAAATGTTTATTGTATCAAACAGATATTTGATTGAAACAATCACATCGATCAGTTATTTCAATTTAAATAAGAATTGAATTCAAGTAATATGTTGTCTAATTGATAGCGAGTACCTAATTCGAATATTCTATTGAACCAACAAAATTTTAAGATGGATGAGATAGTGGAATTGATTGAAGTAATCAAATGTATTTACTATTTGGGTAAAAGTTATGTTGAAGAAGCATAACATATCTGCAGGATGATGGAGAGGTTTGCTGGTTTTGATAATGGGAAAATTTCCACTGAAGTAATGATTTTGTTAAACAAATAATGAATAATAGTTGAACGAACAATGTTTATACTTCATTGTGAGTATCTTGCTGATAGAGTAAAGCATTTCGAAAGTTTAAAATAAGTATGAATAATGATGAACCAAATGAAATAAATTTACAAATCAAAATCCTTCCCCTCTTGTTTGGATTTGGTTATTGGATTTAATCAACCAAATATTATACTAATTTAAGTACCAGCATCTCGTTGGTAGTAATGGAGCTTCAGATCGGTTCTACTGAAAATTAATTTTCTCATCTCTAAAATTTTAATATTATATGCTTTTTACCGTCAAATATTTTCCTATAAAACGAAAATCATTAGACCATCGATTGTTGTTATTCCCTGCAGATGTTGATTCGATTAGTGCATGAAGTTTGTAGATAAAAAGCTTTACATAGTTACATAGTTTCAGTATTGAGAAAATTTCTTTTCGGCAGAAACAGAAATACAGAGGGTCAGTGATTGAATTTACATGAATCTCCAATGGAAATAGATCAAGTTATTGAATAATTATGAGAATATATTATAGTTTGTTCAACAACCCAATTTCTTAATACATGAAATACAATTTTAATCATTTTCTCAACTGGATTATTGATCTACTTACATATCACGATTTTTAAATCAGCTGCTGATGGGAGTCTTGCAGAAAAAATTTCATATTTAATACTGATTATGTAAATTCCATTGAAAGTTTTTCAACATGAGAATGAGCAAAATATAAATAAAAATCGAGAAATTTCAATAACAAATTTATTCAAACAATTAATAAATTATAATAGACTTCTACAAATATTTAAATGAAAATATGAATTCTTCACAAATGGTTACTCCTAAACTAAAACATTAACATATTTTGTATTTTCCAGTCTCTTAAAATTGTTTTGATACTGTTTGGGCACGTTCTTGAAATAAATGATGTCCAATACATGCTTTATAATTATTTCAAAATATGAAATAAAAGAAAGTATATAAATACCAACATACCTGTGAAAACACTCAAAAATTTCAAACCACGTGTAATCAAAAATAAACTGTAAACCTTTCCTCAATTTCTTGCAAAATGCAAAACACATTTTATTCTTATATTTGTGATAAGTTTACGGATCTTGTGCAAACGCATATGGTGCCGACCGGCATTCATAAAGAACAGGGTTGCCGATGCCTTTATTTCGAAACTAAACAACAAATGTATTACATAAAGAAAGATTATTATTATTTGATATGCATCTGAAACGTTAGCTCCATTTGATTGGAAAAACGCTTATAAATATCGATCTAAAAGCAACGCTCAAATTAAACTCCAGTTTAGAATTTTGAAAGCTTCTTTTGCTATAGAAAAATAAGAACTTACCTGTATCCCTATTTTCTGCAGTGAGAAGTAGATTAAAATATTTTACAATAATCTTGGCAATGCTACCAGGGCAGCTCTATTCCTTAGGACTTAAGAGTATTTCAACTTTACCATTTTTTCCAAGAAAATAATTTAGTTTCAAACCAATAAATGATTAATACATTGAAATGAAATTATCCATGAGCTTGAAATTATTTTTAAAATCAGTTGAATGTATTGATATGAGTTGTTAAAGTGAAAATAAATATTCAGCTGATTCAATTATATGCTAATATCGAATCAGTAACCCATACTGCTTAACTTCTTCTAAGTTCTTTTGATTTGATGAAATTATATTGTTTGACTCAACTGAATTATTTTGAGAACTCAACAAATTTTATTCTTGAAAAGAAACACAATTTATTTATTTATGATGCACTGTTTGGAACCTTTGGTGTAGTAATGAATATTACTGGAGTTTTTTCCCAACATCAACTCGTTATTTTTAACACCTCGACACGTGTTTTGATCACCAAGTGATCATCTTCATAGAGGAAGATTAAAACTAGAAACTAATCGAAGCTAACCCTATTTATGTTATATATGTATCTCATACAGGTAAACTATCCAGGCGTACCACCCATGTAGGTATACCAACCTAAATTAATTTTACAATTTCGCCTTATCTATTATTTTACAATATATGTTTATATAAAACAATTTTCAGTTATATAAAAATCAATTTCACAATATTGCCTATCATAAATTATTTTTACAATGTGTCCTTATGTAGTAATCAGTAAACCCAACTATATTATTTTATTTTAACAAGCTATATAGTATGCTCTTTGGTATAGGTCGATCATCGTTATTCATAATATTATTGTGTTTACTTATTTCTACACTCTCATAGGCATCTAGTTGCCTGTTGTTGTTAACTTGTCTAACTAATCTTAATGAACTGAAGTTTATGGAATGGTTTTGTTGCAAAATATGATGAGCGACTGCTGATTTTTCAGGTCTTCCATATTTTAAGTGTGTTACGTGTTCCTTATATCTTACTTTATAAGATTTTTTTGTCTGTGCATAATATTTTGCATCGCAGTCCTTACATTCAATTTCGTAAATTCCAGACTTTTCCCAATTCTCGACTTTGTCTTTTGGTCTTCCCAAAAGGCTCTGTAGTGTATGATTTGTTTTGAAAACCACCTTCATACCCAGTTCCTTGAAAATCTTTCCAAAGTTTCTCGTATATTGGTGGTATGGAACTGAGATGTATTTATTTTGGTTTTTGTCCTATCTGAAAGTCGAGATTTCGTTCATTCTTAACCTAAACTTCTTCTTCCTTATGTCATCTGTTTTTCGGTTAATCAGACCTCTTGAATTGAAATATCAAAGAAATTAAAATGGGAACTTCATTTTGTCTCCGTAAAATTATCATTCAATCGTCGTTTGGAATGATTGATATTCGATCAAATTGACGAATTAAATTGGACTGAATAAATTTCTGTGAAGTACCGAATCTTTTTTTTCCGTGATCAAAGGCTTTTGTTGAATCAACAAAGATGCATAATGTAGAGATCATGTCATCAAACGATCTGTATATTTTTCCAATGAATTCATATTTCTGAGCGAGCGAGACATTTTTCTTCAAGAAAAAAAATTGTCGAGACTCGTGACCCTTTTCATGAAAACATAATTGAAGTTCCAGTCCTGTTCACCGGTGATACGATATATTGCAACTGACCCTTAAATATTTCAGCCACGTTTCACTCTCTTCTTTGGAATAATAATTCATGACGACGGCACCAGATTTTTTTGGAAGTTGCCCGTCAACTGTAATACCAAACAGTTATGGAACACATTTATCGAGTTCGCCTGATTCGATGCACTGAACTCCAATCAAAATTTTATACATTCCCTCCACTCGGAAATGTTTACCCGGAAGCGAGTCTGACGGGAGAAAACGACCACAAGGTAGTACATCTTCCATGGTAAATTCAATGTTCATCCAGCATATATGCTACCCGAAAATCATTTTCAATGAATTGAATTATTCATCAAAGAAATGTTTGATTTGGATATTTCTGTGAATTTTATCACGAAAAAGGTTTACTTTGCCAACTTTGATTTCTGCTCTCACTATAACTTTCGGAAGTTTACCTAAATAATTTTCTGTGTGTAAATATTGGATCAAATAAATAGAAATAACTCATTTTGATGGCATTACCAAAGTTGCATTGGATGGTTTCTCTTTGACTTTGAATATGTTGGTTCGTTCGTAAGAGTTATGTACATATTCATTGAAAATTAATGAAATTGAGATTTATTTAGCGAATGGCTTATTCAAATCGCAAAAGTTAACATAACAAACATAATTGTAAAAAAGTATACAATTTTTATTTCAAGGTAACTTGGAGTCGGAGTTTCGACTTCTGAGGGTTGTCGTTCTTAGAGGTGCGACAGCTGGTTAACGGAAAAACAGATTTCAAACAGATTTTTGTAATCATATTTTTGGACCATTCTTCACACATACTTAAATCTATTACAAGACTGTGTAGATCCTATGATTACACAAATTTTAGAAAATGATGAGAATTCAGTAGAAAATTGAATAACACTACAGCAGGATGGTGCACTCCCACATTTTGATGTTCGAGTGAGACAGTTTTTGAACGAACGTTTTCCAATGCATTGGATCGGCAGAAGGGGACCAGTGGAGTGGCCAGCTAAATCACCTGATCTCACCCCGATGAACTTTTTTCCGTGGGGACACCTGAAGTTGAAAGTGTATTCTACTTAGCCTACAAATCTAGAAGACCTGCGACAGAGAATTGTTCGAGAATACTGATTTCTGACTCCGGACATCTTCAATAATGTACGCTTTCGAGAGTACACTGTATTATTGTATGGAACTAGGTGGAGGTCATTTCGAACAATTTATCGAATTTTGTTTCCACAAATGAGGAAATGGCTCACCTTCAAACAAAAGGAAATGACTGATATGCATTACGTTTACGGTATGTCGCAGGGAAATGTGCTAGAAACTTCTAGAAGATATGCTCAAATGTATCCTCAACGGCGTCCTTTGGGCGTCAGAAGGAATATGTTTTTTATGTATGATGGGGCTCCCGCCCATTTTAGTCAAGTAGCACGTCAGCATTTGACTTAAACATATGCAAATCAGTGGATAGGTCGAGGAGGACCACAGAACTGGCCCGCTCGATCCCCGGATCTCAATCCTCTCGATTTATCTATTTGGGGCCATTTAAAGCATTTGGTTTATCGTACTCCTGTTCGCGATGTAGAGGACTTGAGAAACAACATCATCGATGCGTGCAGGGTAATCAGAGAGACTCCAGGAATATTTGAGCGAATACGTGGCTCAATGCGCCGACGTCTAGACGCAT
>WOGO01006385.1:0-11415 GCA_015342085.1 Leptinotarsa defecta
ATTCGTTGTGGAATAAAAATCAGATATCATTCACATGAGTTCTACTTTAAATGAATGGTAATAATTTGCAGGTACATGGAACAGTGAGGGTGTATACATCAGTGAGGGCGTATACACAAAAACTTTCTTTCCCAAAAATTAATCACCCCTTCAATTCAAGGTATTCATCTGTACCCGCATTGAAACTATAATTATGTGCATTCAAAAAAGACTAACTTCAAAAGTCGATTCATTTCATGTGTCTGTAAAATGGTCAAGATGTAGAATGTGCGCTGGTAGCCTAGGCTTTATCAATTAATATTAATTAATTATTATTACCACAAGTGATAAATTGGAGGTACTCGAGGAGCCTACGTTCAAACATTTCCCCATTTCATGTGTGTCTGTATCAATTTATCAAATTGATCGCTTGAAGCTACAATATGAAAAAAAAATTAACAAGGCGATTATTGCCATAAGTGATGAATTGGAGGTACTCGAGGAGCCCACATTCAAGCATTTTCCCATTGAAACATAAGGTTCAACATATTACAAACTCAAACGATGGGATGAAAATCCAAATATATGTTCAAGAGCTAATAATGCCCGCAGCTTCCTCTCCAACGAAATTCTTCATGAAAGGTGACCAGGGGTGTACGGGGTATCACCTCTTCTGTGTGTTTTCTATTAACTCATCTCTTGACTTGTACTCAATGATTATACTAATTGCTTGTATGGTAAATGAATGAATATTCATAATTTATAAATAATATATAGATGATAAGTTAGCAAGGAGGGAAATTCATGGACGTAGTACCAAGGAAATGTGCAAACCGGGGACATGTGTTTCGGGCTTATTAGCTATCATCAGTACGGTATATTCAACTACAAGTGTAGGTAAGAATTGGATGCAGAGTTATCACAAATACACGAAGTCATTAACAAAAGCCAGAAACAGGTGACAACACCTGTCTGCAGTTTGTATATTTTCAGAGTGCTTCGTTCATGCATTCAACCTGCTTTTGATTATATCAAATCCACGAACTGAATTATCATCTATATTGTATACTGGACACGGATGTGACGCAGGTAGCTAAAGTTACCTGACCGAAACCACAATATGCGGCTGGCTTCTGTTGATGAGTTCGTGCATTTGCGTTTTTTCTCTAACCGAATGTTGCCTGCCCTTGCACTCAGCTATATCGTTCTGGTGACAGATGTGACACGTGTCCCTATTGAGCGCTTCGTGTAGGTCACGCAGCGCTGGACTGGCGCGTGCTCATATTCTTTCGAATACGTTTTCGGCGTGCTCTCTCATGTAAGTGTCAACGTAGTGGATGTTGAGGTCCAGGTCCTGGTAGATGTATATGTTTGGCACATTCCTTAGTGCGTTCACGGCAGCTAATAGGCAAGCGTTCACGAACGTCTAGATACTGTGTCTGTATGTCGCTGCGTACTGCGAACTGACCTCCGGTGGTGGAGACATACAGAATGATGGAAAATATTCGGTACTGATGAGAAGCAGTTTCACATGGAGACCTATAATACTCCTGCGGCCTATGATTGGGTATAAGTTTTGTCGGGCGACTCACGCCAGTTCCAACTCTAAAACTGATCCCAATTTACTCTCACTTCCACACATAGATGAATTCGTCTGTAAAAACTAAAAAGTTCATCAAATAATTGAAAGATAAATATGTTCTATACCTGAAAGCAGACGAAGTCAATAAGGCGAGTCAGATTACTATGGGAGAATTGATAATTCAACCGACAATGGCCCCTATGAATTGAGGTTTCCATAAATTTCCAAACAACCCTTGCATCAGATGGTTTCATAAATGAAAAGCACACTCAAGTAGTATCGAAGTTTGATCGCATCGACTTTGAACAGGAGTCTACATGTTTCTAATCCTACAGATTCTAAGGTACGCGGTCTATCAAAAGGCAAACTTGAAAGGTGAAACGTGCGTCGAGAGAATTATTGACATACTGGTGATTAGGAAAAGAGCTTCCTTCCGAATATATGCAAAATCAATTGATCATGTTGGTCATGAGTGGTTGGCTAAGTTTTTTTAGAATTTATAGTGTCGTACATCCGAAAGCCGATTTCTAGAAAATCATCTAAAAATTGAGGACTATTTTCGAATTCGAGTTGAATGAAAATTCAAGTACCTTTGAAAATTCAGAATGTTTTCTATTTTTCTGTATAAAAAGTATTTTCTGAGTATTTTGGTATTTGGTATTTGGTATTATGATACCAACCCGTCAACGAAACTCGCATTGGAAAAAAGTGCT
The DNA here is from genome assembly GCA_015342085.1 of Leptinotarsa defecta. Lineage (NCBI taxonomy): Eukaryota > Metazoa > Arthropoda > Insecta > Coleoptera > Chrysomelidae > Leptinotarsa > Leptinotarsa defecta. Next base: position 2,275 of record WOGO01006385.1, read on the forward strand.
TGATATCTTTCGTGTGTAGAATTTCTACTCATTTGCAATGAGTGAATCCTCAGATCTTCCAATGAATTTCTGGTACTGAAAGATAAAACCAAAGTCACAGAAGTAGAAAACAGTCTACTCTCATTCACCTGAATAAAACAACGCCTTTCTCGATGCCTGTTCCATCAAGCAAGTTGAATAAACTGTACTTCACTTCAGTACAGTTAATTTCCTGATAGTGTCTACTTGGTTAATGAAATACACATCGCGAAGAGTGTTACAGTTTTGGTGAGTGGGAGTGTGGTACGTTTTGAACTCCTAGGTGTATGTTGAAAATATCTACATATTAATATGATCAAAGTTTCTACCATGAATGGACATTTCCTTTCCTGTACTTACAAGAAGAATCTTAGGCTCATTTCCATTTTTGATGGTATATTGATAGTTTATGATTTTTGATGATATATTTCTTGAGGTCCCAATCATGAATGATTAACTTTTGTTTTTTTAGATTATGATCTTATTATGACTCCCTCTGTGGTCGCTTCTGATGAATAGTCTACTTGATGCCCTAGATAGAAGAAAAGTAGATCTGCAAGTCTATGCAGATAACCTTGTCATCTTGGCAAGGTCCACGCCTGGAAGGGTATCTTGTAATATTCTCCAAAGTACGATGTAGGTTGTTCACAGTTGGTGTCTGAGGGATCAGACGTCTTTCAACCCCAGCAAAACTGTGATAGTCTTTTTCACCAGAAGGAGAAAATTGAACCATCTAAAACCACTTTCTCTCAATAGTCAGGTCATTCCATTTGGAACGGAGGTGAAATATCTTGGCAATGTCCTTGATAAAAAACTTACCTGGAACGCTTACTTGGAAAAAGTTTTACACGAAGCCAGAGTATCCCTATTGACATGTCGACGGTTTTATGGTAAAACTTGGGGTTCAGGTCCCAAACAAATCGATCGGATATATGTGATAATTGGCGGACTAATGATCACTTATTGTGCATTTTCCTGGTGGCCGAAGGCTTTATAGAAAACTCTGACTTACAGAGACAGGATTATCTGGCCATCAGTGGCTCTCCGCATTTTTCGGAAGAGAAAGGCCCGATGAACTGCTTATTGACTTGTGTACATGACCAATTGCGCAAATCTATTCAATGCAGATTGCAACAGACTGTTGGTTGACACTGGATGTCACAGCATTCTGGAAATGACCTCTGACTTTATGCCTTCAACTGTCAACTAAGAACTGCCTTATAAATAAAGTACTGTTCCCGAGTAGATATTAGGAGCAGAGAGTTGTAGGTTCACAGATGGATCAAAAACATCTTTCAGTTCTGATGCAGGTGTTTTCAGTCGAATACCCAGGACAAATATATCAACCTGCCTGTATTTTAAACGAAAATTTACGATATTGAATTGTGTGCAGAGAGATTCGAAGAATCCAACCTTATACACAAGATTTATGGACTTCTGGCAGAATCTTGCAGGATTGAGTCACTCCAAGGTGTTTATTCACCCTTCAAAGATTGATACGAAACTGTTGTTAGATTACAGTAGAAATGAACTACGATGTCTAACATGCGTTGTTACAGGTCACTGTTATTTGAATAATTATATGCAGAGACTAGAACTGTCGAAAGACAGTGTTGTGTGTCGGCTCTGTTTGGAAAATGATGAAACAGCAGCGCATATACTTTTTGCCTGCCCTGCTGGGGGCCGAATCAGGTTTTTAGAGTTCGGCAGAGCCGTACTCTTACCATCTTACCTGAAAGACCACTCACCATACAAACTAATCAGCTTCATTGAGAAGCTGGGTTTATTTGGTCAACTGTGAATAGGTGTGAGCCACAATAAACTCCTGCGGATTGCGGTGGAGGGTCGAAAAGTCCCACTCACTTTGGACCTAACCTAACCTAACCTATAGCTTTATTCAACCAATGACTTTCAATGAGTCTGAAATCAGAATAAATCTATGTACAGAAGAGAAATTGTTGTTAAAAAGCGTGTGGTGCTAAATATCCATTTTTATGAATACTTGGTTAGAAGCTGTTTGCCAGATTGAAGTCATGATAAAAATGTAATTCGAAGCATCCCACGCTGTTTTACGACATGATAATTTTTTTGTAAATAGATTTATTCTGATTGCAGACTTATGAAAAGTCATTAGTTTCAGCAAGCCATCGAACTTATTATCAATGTTAACACATTGACGATGTCAAAGTTCAGAAAATATCACTTTCCATTGAGATCTTTCAGATAGATGAAGTAAAATATGGAACCTTTCAGAAAAATTGAAAAAAGTACGTGGGAAAGTCAAAATTTGTAATTTTTGAATTTTCATTCATGTTTTGGCTCTAGTTTTTCCCAATTTCGACTTGTTTGGCAATATTTCTATAGATGACGCCATAGTGGCGCAATATTGAATTTGGAAAAATGGCACCTATGCCGCCATCTTGAATGGGAATGACACATGTGTTAATCTTTGAAGGGAGAATTCCATATTCGATCAAATGGTCCAAAAGTATTGAGTTATATTAAAAACTCTTGACCAGAAGTTATTTTCGGGCAATATTGTATATTATATTTTCGAGTGTTTTATCATTAAAAATATTGTCTTCAATGAAATATACTTAATTGTCATCTGGTTCATCAAAACCAGTTCAGAATTGATATCTCATGAATTACAAAAGTTCAAAATTCTTGACAATCACCTTCATATAGAATAGTAGAATTTTAATGCAAGTGTTGCATTAGGCAAATTTTGGAGAAGGGATTGAATGGTTTGATGATTCAATAAAATGAGGAACCGATCTCAAACTGTCAGAAGAAGATTCAAGAGTCCAATTGGACTTACATTACTTCGATAATGATGAAATTTCTGGTGAGTAATTTTTGGGAAATTGGGCAAAGTTAATTGAAAAAATGATCACTTGTTACAATGTATTGATTAACTTATTATCAGTTTGATAATGATCATGTGACATAATATACTACAAACAGGAATCAATTCTATGATCACATTCTAATTGAATTCAATTGATAAAGTCTATATAGAGAGGTTTGCCATGTAGTAGTTTGACTAAACTTGAAATGAATGGATAAATATTATTCTGGACTCTTGGAAAATCTCATTATGACAGATGAATTCAAACCAGTTGTACCAACAAAATATTTTCATTTCTCATTGAAATAACCTTTTTGAAATATGCCTTGATTATTTTCAAACATATTGAGATAATATAAAATTGAAAAAGGCCTTTATTCTTGTCATAATGTCGTATCACAAGGATTTATATCATTCTGCAATTCGGTAGATTACTTAACTTGATGTTTAGAGACTCAAATCTGGCTCCGTCTGCAGAATTTTAAATCAATAATTCCACTGTATTTTTAATGACTCTGATGTAAGTTCCTTCGACAGATAATATGTGTGATATGATGTTTGTCAAAGTGGTTAACTGACTATCTATCGATGTGTTACAAGGAATTTTTTGAAAGTTTGTTGCCATTTTGCCACTTTTCATATTTCTCTTCTAGATGAGTAGCCTAGTATGCATCTTTCTGATATGCATCAGATATCAAATAGGTATACCATATAAAATTCTCATTTCTTTTTTTTTAATTGGCAAAATTATTGAATACAAGTTATTGATGAGATTACTCGAAAGAAAATGATTCATTCATTTTTTGTCGAGTAACTTGCCTTTTCTACAACTGAATACTGGTCTATATTATTACTCCTTTCAATTTTTCCAGATTGTGAAATGGACGTAGTTCCAAATTAGGTTAATGAAAACTATGATTTCCCCCCAAAAAAAACATCTCTTCAAAGACATTTCACAATAATGACGAAATCTCAATCCAGCTGTCTTGTCAGTTTTGTATTTTCCTTGAAATTACACTTAATGTACTTATATTAATGAACTTAATGTACTACTTGACAAATGAAAATGCATACCTTTATTCAATATGAAGTAATAACTTGACTCTAGGTTTTGTTTGCACATTGATGCAATGATGGGAGTTTGTTACATGGGAGTTTGTTACAATTCTGTAATGTACTTGACATAACTACGTTTTTTTTATAATTTAATTATTCATTAGTGTTGAATGTCTTTAAGCTCATTTTTGTCTTTTCAATATTTTTCTTCTTTATGTTCCATTTGGTGTTTTATCAATAGTTTGTGGTGTATAGGACTGATAAAAAATAAATAGGTTTGTTTATTTTCAAGCAATTACAATAGTTTATATTAAGGATTTTACTCGTTGGGTTCAACAATTGAAACTTTCTTGATTCTGTAGTGTACTTGACCGATAAATAAAATAAATATTAAATAAATAGCTGAGTGGTATGTGCTTGAAATTAGCACATCCTTATCATAATTGATGTGCTTTTGGAAACGTGCTCCAACCTTCATCCAGATGAGATTAAATTCATTAAATTCAATACAATTTGACTGAAGTAGTTATGAAATGTTGAGGCTACAAGAAGTATATCATCTAAGACTACCTGATCTAAAAAATATATCCTTTCGCTGGTTATCATAGTTACATTCACCATTTCTGTTTCAGGCTATTTTGTCCTTAAATGGACTATGTACCGCAGCCGTTCAATACAAACCTTTCCAATATGCTAAAAAGCCTCAAATAGTTCAATATATACAAGATAAGTCTAGTCTGTCCATCGATAATGGTGCCTACATACATGATAATTCAGGTGCATACAATGATGATGGTCAGTATCATCATGATAACAGCGGCACTTACATACCAGATAACTCAGGAAGATATATTCATTCAGACGAAGGTTATCATCACATTGGTGGTGGTAACTATGGTGGAAATAACATAAGAAGTAGGTGCGCTTAGTCATGAAGGGTGAAATTAATCTTTAACAATTTCACAAACTGAACTGAAAGATATGGCATTCAAATTTCATGATTCGTAATATTGAAGAATATCAATGAATGAGATAACACCTGATGAATAGCAAAAGAATTCAGGTAGGTAAATTTTTAACTACGAGTATGTATGTCCTAATATTTATTCAAGTCTTGAATGAAATATCCCAGATCACGATCATCAATGTCACAGTTAGGTTCGGAAATATTTTTGTTTCTGTGACTTTATGATCAATTTATCTTGATTTGGATCTGGTTGTTAATGTTCTGTTCTGTAGTCAACATAAAAAAAATCTAACAAAAACTAACAATTGGATTCTTCCAGAAGAAAAAAAAAATTATAGATATTAATCTCCAACATTTATAATTTCCATCTCAACTTCGAAGAGGAATGGAATTTTCTGTTACCCAAATATACACTTCTCAATTTATCTCGTCTATTCTTATTGAGATTCATATACCACACACTATAGAGCAGTTCATTCAACTAAAATATTGTTTTATCAGTTTGTAGTCAAGTTGAAACTGATATAGTGAATATGCCATTGGAAACAGTGAAAAATATTTGAAGTAGAATCCATAACCAAAAATACTCTCATCAATTGAAAGTGACAACTACAATGAATGATCAATGTTATTCTCATAAATTGAAACATGAAAGATAAATTAATTCAACACATCAAATCGAAATGACCAGCAACGAATGAACCACTTATATTATAAATAATTTACATATGATTATGGTGAAGTGACCTCAGACATAACACCTATTATATCAATCAGGCATGTTTCCAAGCTATTAAGTTAGCATTCCTTTTCTACTCGATAGTCTCACAACAATTTGTATGATAATTGACCAAAATTTTGTCAACATATACTTCGTTAGGGTTACAGCTTAATATTATTGAAATTATGTTCACTCTAAGATTGTTCCATGGATTTTTATTTTCACTATATCAACGATATTTTCACAATTTCTAGGAGTGCCAGTTACTGCTTTCCCCCTGGCCAGTGTCAAAAAAATTTCAAATTCAGCTGGTTCCAAGGACTATAACAAATATGGCATAATCAGGAAAATAGAACAAATATTAGAAGATGGTTACCACTACATGTAGGTATATTTTTCAACAAATTTTGAATATTTTCAATTTCAATATTTACGAGAAATATATATTATGTCTAAAACTCATTTTTTCACAGATATGAAACTGAAAATGAAATACTGGGAGAAGAGGAAGGCCATCTGGTGAATAAAGGACAAGAGGACGAGTACATGGGTGTTAAGGGATATTACAAATACATTGGAAATGACAATGTAGAATATAAAGTAGAGTACACAGTAGATTCTGAAAATGGTTTTGTACCCAAAGGAGATCATATTCCACAACTTCCACAATCATCATCGTGAGGTGAATTCCATTTGGGATCAAGAACATCTCACAGAGTTCATTTAGCAAAATTGTGTGATTTTTCCTGAAACTTCATTCTATTCCTCCTTACTATGTAAATAAATAACCGAAACTACATACGTATATGTTTAAATTATAGTATCAGTCCAGAAATATTCTTTTCTTCGAATCAGTTGCCTAAATCTTAACCACAATAGAACTATACAGTGTGTAAAAGCCAAAAGGGATGAAATTATTATATCGGTTACGGTACAAATTTTTACAAAATCTCCAAACACGTCAAATTTGAATTATAATTTGACATACTTCAATGGAAAAATACTACTCCTACCTTCAACCCCCGTTGAATTACAGGTACAACCCCCAATTTTTCAAAAGGGAAGTGATATATAGTTTGAAAGATCTCTTCATTCTCTATTCAAAAATGTTATCGTTTTAAGTTTATTGCAAAAATTGAGATAAAATAAATCAAAATCATGTGGTTCCCGAAGAAATTCGATAAAATACATTCAAAACTTATTGCAATATACTCAAAATTTATTTCATATTGAGGTAACGATGATATAAAAGTAAGCAAAAATCATAGCAATATTCTCAAGGAACAAAAGCAAAATAAAGAAGTAGTTTCGCGAGATTGGTCATGTGGGGCAGATAAAAAAAGCAGCTGCCAATGCAATGAGTGATGAACTCAAATTAGATGTGATACTTGAGTTTGAGGAAAACCCAAATACATCGAGTAGATAGGCTTCCATTATATTCAATGTTAGCCATACATCGATAATAAACATATTGAAAGAAAACAAAATGAATCCTTGTGAAATAATACCTACTCAGGAGCTCATGCAAGATGATATTGATAGAAGAACTTATTTTCGTGAGTAAATGATAAAAATGGACATGGACATCCAATCAAAAGAGGTTATGTTTTCTGCTGAGTGTACTTTTTCTCTTAACGGTCATGCCAATCGGCAAAATTGCCGCTATTGGTCAACGGAAAATCTTTACTGGATGAGAGAAGACCACACGCAATACTCTCAGAAGGTTAATGTTTGGGCAGGGATTGTAGAAAATAATATCATTGGTTCTTTTTTCATTAAGGCAACTTGAATGGCGATAATTATTTGGCACTACTTCAAAATGATGTCCAAGTTTAGCAAATTTATATCCTGATCTAGGAAACCCTCATGTTTCAGTGAATACGATATGGTTTCAGCAAGATGGAGCACCACCACATTACTAAGTTATTGTGCGGCAATATTTCGATACAACATTTCACAATCGGTGTAGAAGGAGGATCGATTAAATGTCCAACGCGATCACCTGATCTTTCATCATTTTATTTTTTCTTATGGGGATATGTGAAGAGCAATGTGTACAAAACTGAACCTTCAGATTCAAATGGCTTAAAAGAACGAATAACGCTTACGATTAGATCGGTCACGCCTGATATAATGAATAATATTGAAATACAGTTTTATTTGAGATTAGGATATTGCCAAGACATTCGCGGTAAACATTTTGAACATCTACTTCGTTAACATCCGTAGTTCTGTTTCGTATTCTACATTTCATTACGTTTTGCATTACATTTTAGTTTTTGAGTGTATTTAATCGAATTTCGGTAGCCACATGATTTTAATTTATTTTATCTTAATTGTAGCAATAAACTTGAAAATAATAACATTTTTGAATAGAGAGTGAAAAGTTCTTTTAAATGATATATCACAAACTCATACTTTCCATTTAAAAATTGGGGGTTTTACCTGTCATTCGAAGGGGGTTAAAGATGAGGTTGGCATTTTTATGTTGAAGAATATAATAATTTACATTCATCGTGTTTCAGGATATATTTTTTAAATATGTACAGTAACCAAAATAATGAATTTATTCCATTTGGCTTTTACACACTGTATATGTGGAAGCTCATTTCAGAAATCATTTGGAAAACAGTACTGTACTTGAGTTCAAAATGACAAGTGAACAATTCAGATTGTCGCTCACACATAACCGAATATAAAAATATATTCTTTCGCATTTTTAGTACAAAACATTTGGCGGTCTGACAGATTTTCCGTATTATATGAGTATTCCGCGCCTTAGAATATCAAGCATGTGCGCGGCGAAATTATAAGTGTATCTAAACTTCAATTATCTAGGTAATCTGAGCAGAAACTTGGATATTGCGTATTGTTGAAAAAAGATATTCTCAATGTTGTGTATTTTAGTTGTCATACAAAGAAGCTATTTCATCAATACATATTTTTCTCTAATGAAAACTGACCTAGTTCTATGATAATCTGTTTGAAATCTGTTTGTTGATGAACACATAATTTATATTATAATTTTAACATATAATGAATCATGAAATCTTTTATTGGTAACTTTTTTTTTATTTTTTTGTTAGCCCTTTGCAATTCAAATTTTTCATACTTTTTTTTGAGTCTGCTACTATCTATGGCATTGATTTATTCTTATCTACTTTATTTTTCGGAGCGCATTGGTTTTTTTGTAGGTTAAGGTAAAATAACTGAAACTTTTTTCGGTTTTCTTCCTCTTTCTGTTATTTACTTTTGATATTTAATTGATTCTTTGTTTGATCTGTTACTGATAATAAATTATAATATCTCTTACATTTCAAGAATCTTTGTACATTACCGATCTATTTCATCTGTTTTTGCCCTATATTTGCCCTATTTCTATATTTTCAATACTTTTGTCATGGATATAATTAATGAGTAAACAATCTGTTTTTCCTGTATTTGAAATTTAACGTTTCCGTTATAAAAATTGCTCATCTGAATCTCAGGTCAATTTTTACAGGCTTTAATGACCTCATTGTACTTATA
>WOGO01006386.1:0-11786 GCA_015342085.1 Leptinotarsa defecta
TTCCAGGATTAGCTCCCTCCAAGGCGTTTATTCACCCTTCGAAGCTTGATACCAGACAGATGTTGGACTACAGTAGGGAAGAACTACGATGTCTAAAAGGCCATTGTCATTCATCATATGCAGAGACTTGGACTTTCGGAAGACAGTGTGTGTCGCCTCTGTTTGGAAAATGATGAAACATCAGAGTATATACTTTGTGCCTGCCCCGCTGGGGACCGAATCTGGTTCTTAGAGTTCGGCAGAGCCGTACCCTTACCATCTGACCTGAAAGACCACTCACGGTGGAGGGTCGAATAGATCCACTCTCTATGGACCTAACCTAACCTAGCTACAATTAACCCTTGCGAGTTGCTGTGGAGGATCGAATGGACTCACTCACTTTGGACCTCATTTCAAACAGTGATATTGAGATGCTATTAATGTACCTAAGTTTTTAAATTGCATTTTATTGAATTATTGTATAAATTTAAATTGAAAGAGTATATTTTAAGGACAGATTAATTTTTTGGAAAGAGAAGTTTTGGCTGTCTACTTTTCCATCTTGATACAAGACAGAGAAGTAGAAATACAAAACCTTTCTTTCCAAAAATTTGTATGAATGTTTGGTTTATGTGAAATTATATTGGATGGCTTATTAAAACCGATAGTATGGAATGAAACACACACACACACACACACACACACACACACACACACACACACACACACATTTTCATGGAATAACGCCAAGCCAAACTTTTTCATCATGAGCTTCCATATCTGCCACACAGATCCTTTCATAAGCTTTTGGGACATAAACTTTCACTATGACCGGACTGGATATCCATTATAGTATACCAAAACACATAATTCACCTTTATTTGCCGAGAGCCACTCTACTCCACCCACCGAGGACAAATAACTTTCCTCTAAGCATGGTGAATTCTAGTCTACATCTTTCAGTAAGCATTGGATGAGGTACTTCCATCTATATATTGGTAGTTGAATTATCCATTGATTCAAATATTGAGAGCCCATCGTGCCCTTCGATATGATGTGCGACAAATAAATTCTTGACGTAATGTGACGGCACCTGTACTTCTTGATTTAATAGAAGCTTAAAAACGCCATTAAATCATTCCTGCACGATACCGTTCTACAGAGTTCAAAGAAATTACATATACATAGATAATATCACCCAAAGCTGTAGCTATAGTTTGTTTCACAAATCATTGGAGTAACACTGGTTAACCTTTCCAATCTTTTCATTATAACCTTCAAAAGCAAATAGTTCACTTTCAAAAACCGTCACAGCCAAAACTGTCACACCATAGACATTGGTGGTGCAATGTTACATTTATGAATTTTAGGATCATAATACTCCTCGGTAGAAAGACAATCCCCAGAAACATAGATGTATCCTTTGATGTAACATACGTTCTGTTCAAGAACTTTGTATCAAAACTCTTCTTTCTGAGTTCAAGTGAAAAGTTAATGCTACATGTACAAGACGACTCATATAGAATACCTGATCATTAAATCATACTTGACCTATCTCTTACACGCTTCAGAAATTTACTCCTCACTATCAATTCTGAGTTCCTTTTTGATGAACAACTTTATTTCTTCTACTTGAATGTTCGAATACTCTTCTTATTCATGAATCGATATACCTATCTGTAGAGTCAGCAAAGGTAGAACATTCAGAAGATTCTGCGAGATACCTAAAGCCTGATGCATTTTGTGAGCGAATCCTTGAGAGTGATTTGCACATGCATCTCTTACTTCACTCAATTTCAAGTCGGACGTTTCTATAATAATACTCGGTACATTGTTCTTGTCCAATGTTATTTTTTTCGAGTGAGGAATCTAGTGCACTTGCATCAATACATTTGATTTCGTTTTCTTTGTTTCTGAATTTTATTATATCATTCATAAAAACTGCATAGAAAATATGAAGATAGTCATCAGTGTCACATTTGAATAAATTAAATGATATAATAATAAATTACTATAATATTCTTCGGTTATTTCTGTAACAAAAGGTAAAAGTAATCAGACAAGATGTGTATTATTTTAACGCAGACAATTTTCAATCACCACAGATGTGACCCTTGGTTCAAGACATTATTTTGCAACAAAAAGACAAACCACCTTGCGCGTACTTGTTCCCTTTTACGGTAGTGGCATGAATAAAATCACAATTGTTGCCCACCAATCGATTTATTATTCAAATTCCAGTATACCAGTATCTCGTATTCACAGTGCTGCCAAAAAGATGTGAAATACGCAAGATCTTCGTTCATTTCAGTAACTTCGAGCAATCTGGTTTTTGCAGATTTAGACCCTGCCACTATGTCTCAGCAGATTACTGTTACTTCTATCTGTCTCAGACCCATTACCAACAAGTGATGAAATTGTGGTGAAAAGAACGGTTCTGGATACCATTTGCAATCGATTTATACTAAACACATCGCCAAAATTCTTGGAGCCCCTCGTAAACTGTAAAACTGTAAAAATATCTATCATGGCTGGTTTTTTGTACATTTCATCTTTATTTCTTTCACCTGTTCTAGGCATGCAAAAATGTTCACAAAAACAATTTCCTCTAATTTTAGATACCAATGTTTAAAAAATAGTTATATCGATTTCGCGTGTTTAAGTGATTGTTGAGTTCTTATTTGCAGTTATACCTGGCAATAGAATTTTAGTGTTCCATAGAGCAAGAATAGTGTCTTTGCATGATGAGGGTCTGCCGGATCATCAAATCGCGGATAGACTAAGGATTCCTCGCGCTTCAGTTATCCGAATAGTGCATTTGTACCAGGAAACTAACAGCCTTGACTGGAGACGTGGAACTGGGCGTCCTAGCTAGCGTATGGGCGTATCTAGCAGTATATGTACGTCGGAATCGAACCATAACACTCTCAGTAGTCCGAACTCATTTAAAGAAGAACGTTTGGTCGATTAATTTCCAGTACCACAATACGGCGGAGAGTTCCTAGAGCTCATTTGCACTCCAGGAGGCCATTAAGAGTACCCAGAATACTTCTCAGAAACATACCCGCTCATTTACAGTGGCCACAGGAACACAGAGACTGGCTCTTGGCTCAGTGGCGAAATGTCCTTTTTTCGAACGAAACCAGATTTGGTTTAGTTAGTGATAGTCGGCGACACAGAGTTTGGAGAGGGTCAAGGCGACAAGAAAGACTATCTTTTGCTAGAGGAGTCGTTCCCCAAGAGGATCAGTAGTGTTTTGGGGAGGCATAATGTATGGTCGTCGTATGCAGCTTATTCCCATTTCAGACACTATGACAGGGGACAGATATGTTCGAACCATTATTGAACCCATTATTTATCCTCTCTGAAATGAAATTGGAGCCAAAATGCACTAGAGATTGAGAATATGGCCCGCAAATTCACCAGACTTGAATCCCATTGAGCACATGTAATATTTCGTTAAACGAGCAATCTCAAACAGAATTAATACTTCGAACCCCCTCCCGGAACTCACACTCGCGGCCTAAAAAGACACGTCTTGACTTATGATGATAGTGTCTCATTTAGACAAACATAGGGGGTTCAAGAATTTCGACGATGTGATGTGTGAGGATAGATTGAACAGTAAAATAAATATCATATAATCTACGTAATAGGGTACTTACTGTTTTTGAGTCTGTTAGTGACGGCCAAGCCTTTGACGATATCCGCCGTAGTTGCACACGAAATGTCAAGCCAAACAACGTGATGTAGATCACGAATAAAAAACACAAAATAAGCAAATGATCTGATGTTACGACTCGAGTCTTGAAAGCTTATACTCCACGATTATTTGATCTATTTGCATTTGTCGCTTTTTTATTGAACTGCATTCAGTGAAATTTCAGGCACAGATGCCTTTTCAATGGTTATATTTCAAGTATGTGTCATTCTTCCATGAATTTATGATAAGCGGTTTTCGATAGGAGTTCACAATTTTAATATGAAAAAATTTTTGTTAATTTGGCAACACTGCGTATCCAAGCCTCCCAGTCGCTAAATATGCCACAAGATTTTTAATTATGGAGAGTAACACATGGAGCAACAACGTAGCGACTCACGATGCATACGAGATGCGGTTCCCCATACGTCCAAAAACAAAATGCATTCGAATCGCATACTGGGAAAGAGTGTGTTGCCCCGTCTCGTCTGTTACATTCATCCAGTTCAGGTTCGGTCTCTCCGATTTTCATGGAGTGATCTTCAAAATACACATTTATTTGACAAAAAAACTACGAAAATAAAGAACGATGTGGAGCATTTTATCTTGTAGGTACTGTACCCCAAAAAATGGCGTTGAGATCCTTGTTCTTCAATTGGTATTTAAATCAGTTTCGACTAATTAATTTTAAGAATGTAGCATTCACAAAAGTTTCTCAAACTATTTTCAGTCTGTGAAAATTAAAAAAAAACATTTATTTCCAACAGAAGTACCCAGTTACAGTCAATGCTATTAATACAGAGTATATATGAAATAAATATTAAAAACAATGGAATATAGAAATGTATAAAAGTAAATGCTGAAACAAAGTATATATAAAATGTAGAAACGTAGAATTTCAAAAGAGGAATGAAAAATTGCGTATATAACTCATGCAATATAGCAGTACTGACACAATAACTGCGGACAATCGGAGAAAATTTCAATTTTTCTGCGATCTAAAGTCTGCCAAATTTTTGGAATGATGTAATGAAGAGAGAACCCTAACGTCAGTGTCTCTCAACATTAATAACATTGAATAAGATGTTTTAGCATAACCAGACAAACAACTTTACGCTTCACTTTTGATGGCATGTCATCTCGAAATAAATTTCCAGTACTACCTATCAGAAAAAATTTCGAAATGTTAACGGCAACCAGTTCAAATTTAGGAACGTCCATACAAAACTCGAAAAAGGCTCTTGAGAGGTGATACATGTGTGCTACGAATCAAAGTTAAAATTTTCAGATTGCGAAATATTAACGATAGTATAGTTGGAGCTAATGATTATAAGAACGGTTAGATCAGTATAGCATACATATTTCTTTCCACTGGATATTTGATAACTGTTCTTATCCATTCACCAGAAGACCACCAGCACCTTTCATGACCAAAGAAACTACAAGGTAAAATTATTTTGAAAAATACTCCATTGTTTGATAACTGCATATAATGAGTAGTCTGTGCTAGTTTCTGAAATAAAATTCTTTCAAACTTTCATTATGGGATTGGGTTTTCATTATGATGAAAAGTGTACTCTATCAAAGTTTATTTTCACTATGAACTTGTAAATCAAATTCAATTCGTTGAATGCATCCGGGCTTGTTATGAATTTATACTCCGTTTAACAAAACCGTAACTAACCACTCTATGTATGAATTGTAAAAGCGACTCTTTTTGGTTCGCACTCTACAAATGAATACCCATACCTCCTACAGCACAAATGAACTAATTGAAACCGACAGGGAATAAATAATGACTGTAGGCTTGGAGATAACCAACGAAATTGTTCAATGGAGTTGTAAAATTTCACACATCAATTTATCGAAATGAGCAGGCCAAATTATTAACGATGCAATTACTGGGTTCAATCAGGAAACAATTTTAATCGTCGTTTGAAAAAATCAATATCACAATTATAACGTTCCAGACTGAAAATAATGTCGTTTCACAATTGACTAACCATTGATTGGAGAGTCTGCAACCTGAAATTGTGACAATTTTCATTACTATAATACGTGTTTATTTCTACGTGAGAAATCAACGAATATATTTGATGAAAATATTCAGCTGAGTTTAATAAATACCAAATGTTGCCAATGTTGTTGTACCAATGTTGCCAAATATTCTTTAATATCTGTCGCAGTTGCAGACGAAACTTTATATCCTAAAACTTGCAGACCGAACAGAAAATAACACTAATTGTCTGTAATTGAAACCGAACTCACTGTTGAAAAGACTTAAAATCTAACGCAGGCGCTTTTCACCATAATTATTAGCAGGATTCAACCTATGAGGTTTGGCAGATAAAATCATTATAAATATCGTGTTGAAATAGTTTCCATTTTAAACACCGGTGAATAGAAAAGCATGTTCAGAGAGATTGGAAATAACGATTCTTCAATACTGTTTCGGTCTTTTTGTAGACAGCACTAAAAATTCATACGGTCATTTTGCCGAGTTTCGGATAGAAATCCGATCAAAACTCAGCCAGATATAATAATAATAAAAACAATGAATGGTACTTATTTTTATCTTGTCGGAGTTTAGCTCAACCAAGAATATTAGTATACATGAGTGTATAAATAGTGATACAGTAGCATAACTTTAAACTAGGACCTAATTTAGTTTTTAACATCATATAACAAAAGTACATGTAGGTAATTTAATTTAAAATAAATATAGTTTGAAAAACTAAAAAAACACGCTTTCAAAGAACATCGAGCTAAAAAGTTAAAAATATTTTTTAAATAAGCTTAAAACAAACGAAAAATACTTGTATTATTGTGAAAAAAGCGACGGGCGTTTGATATAACAAAAAATATTGCACAAAACGCCCGCGCTTTTTTCACAATAATAGTAGTATTTTTCGTTCGTTATTGTTTTAAGCATATTCGAAAAAATATTTTTTCGAAATATTAATTCGATGTTCCATATAAATGCGATTTTGGCGAAATGAAAATGTAGTTATTTTGAATATTTCAATTGCATATGTATATTCAGATATGAATAACCTGAAATTTTGGTAAGGCCACCTACAAAGGAGCCAAAACAGCATTAAAAAAAATCTTTTTTTTTTCCTTCGTTATAATCAAAAATGTTTCTTATGTTTTAAAAATAATCCCAGTTTTCAAAATGGAAAAAAATTCGTTTCCCTGAATTTATACCTGAAGAAATGTCCCAAAAATATCCACACATCTAAGTGGAATATCGACCGATATTGAGAAATGCAAACATTTTTTATCAAAATACAAACATTATGAACAAAGGTTCAGTAATACAACAAAACAAATATGATTCAATAAACGGTCAAATATTTCGCAATCCATAGATGAAAAATTTCATGTTTACTGGTCTCAATAAAAATAGTATTTTCGAGAATAACGATCCCTCACACAACCAGTACAAAGGTGATGGATGACACCTGCAAATGAACTGTCTTGAAGTACCCGAGATACGAGTACCCGTATTGAAAAGAACTAAAAAGGGGTGGAAAAACAATACAAAGGGATGTACAGTTTTCAACGAACAGGTGTTTAGTTTACCTGAACCCTGAATATCCTTATATTTATGAAGACGCTTCAACTTTCTCGCTCTTTTTGAATACTGTATTATATTTGATTTAGTATTTTGAACATTTTCCAATATTCTGAAGGGAATGACTCTCGGACTGATTAATTTTATGTTAAATTCAATACTCCCACGTATACATTATTTGAAGATGAAATCCAACAAAGTTTCTGCTAAAATCAGTGGATTTGAATTTTTTTATGAGAACTGAGTCATTTTTATTACTGTCTATGAAGAAGTAATGTATCGCATAGAAGTCAGTGAATATAAATTGCCAATGAATTTAACATGTTGATGACTGCACAGAAATTTCTTTCGTCATAAACTGAAAGAAAAAATTACTTTCGAAAAACTACTTTCAAATAAAGGAAAACGTCCATTAGAAACATTTATTTCTATATGAACAATGTACAATTTCAATTCCAAACATTCGTTATTGAATTGAAACAGATTTCATTCATAAAAACACTATCGAAAATTACTGATATTAAAAATGTCATTCACATGGAACACAATCGTTATCGATTATTTACTTCGAATTTCCGGAACGAGACAAAAATTGTAATCATACCATTAGCACCGTGGATAACATTACAGGACGAAGTACTGATTTCTTTCTGAACATTTATACTGTTAGTTGATTAACTGCAGCTATAGGAATTTCTGCAACGGCTTGTTTTATAAAAATTGTAGGAGTGTATTTCATTTTTGGGACATTTCAAAAGATATGTGTTGGTCTACTGTTCGCGGTGGGGATATTTTTATATCGGTAGGAAGCACTTAATGAATTCGCAATGGATTGAAAAGGAAGAGCAATATTTTGGTGTTGCTCATATTGATTTATGTGAAACGGTTAGAAAATGCATTTCTATAAGTAGGATTTTGCTTGCTGATAATCTGCCTGCATATGTAAGCAAAATATATTTCTGATGAATATTCAAGGGAGATTTTCCTGCCGCGACCAACAAGCTCCAACAACAGAATGCTCTCACAGCAACTCACACAGCTGTATTTTGGATGGTATTCAGAGACTTCAATGATGATGCTTTTGCTGCGGAATTAACGATATATCCATATTCTACTCTAGATCTTATTAATACTCGGTATAAACGCAATAATGTGGTACAGTCTGCTCCCCACGAGTAATTGGCAAGGACTTTCATGAGATTCTTGTTAACAGGTTTTTTTTTAAAAGAGAGATCCCAATTTTTTATCGAATGTTACACCTAAAAACTTAAATTTTTCTACTAGTTCAAACGTTTTGCCATTCAATTCGAGTTCTGGAATATTTTCGCTTTCTTCGAGAAAACAATCCATTTGGTTTCTGTTGTAAAGAATTGAAAGCGGTGAGTGCTTGATGTAGCTGACTGTATGGTGTTTATTTTTTTGCCGAAAGAGTGCAGAGCCGCATCATCTGCATATAGATTGCCCTTTACAGATAGTTGTGGATTCACAGATGCATCAAAAATATCTTCAGGCTCTGGTGCAGGACAGAGACATAGGACAGAGATATCAACCTACCTAGGGACCTATGCGACTGTATTTCAAGCGGAAATTTACGCTATTGAATTGTGTGCGGAGAGATTGAAAGAATCCAACCTCATACACAAGTCAATAAAAATATTCTCGGGCAGCCATGCGGCATTGGAAGCTTTTGGCTTTTACCGAGCGACGTCTCAATTTGTAGCAAATTGCCAAAAACGACTCCCCTCGATAGCAAGACTTAAGAGATTGTCTGTGCTCTGGATTCCCGGCCACACTGGCCTGTAGTCAAAGAGGCTGCTGACTCCCTTGCAAATGAGGGGGCTGCAAGCAGCTTCATTTGACCAGAACCTGTCATTGGCATCGCTTTAGGCTTGCCACACAATCATTGAACACCTGGATGGCAAGAAAATGTATGGGCTTCTGGCAGAATCTTCCAATATTGGCTCATTTCAAGGCGTGTATTTACCAAACAGTTGTTGGACTACAGTAGGAATGAACTACGATATCTAGCAGGCCTTCTTACAGATCACTGCCATTTGAATCATCATATGCCGAGACTCGGACTGTCGGAAGACAGTTTGTGTCGCCTCCGTTTGTAAAATTATGAAACAGCAGTGCACATCCACATGTGAATAGGTGTGAGCCACAATGAACCTTTGCGGTTTGCGGTGGAGGGTCAAATAGACCCACTCACTTTAGACCTAACCTAACCTAACCTAACCCATATATGTTGGGATTGGCTGATATATACTTGATGAAAATCTTTGATGAACGTATTCTTGGAACACTTCAATTGTGAGACTCTTCTTCAGGGCTGTTGGATCCTGTTTATTATTGCGTACGCCTGAAAAAGCAAGTGTATAGTGAAAAACTTGTTACGGTTTTGTAGAATCATGTCAAATACGTCAAATATTAAAAAAAGTCCTTCATCACATAGTCTATATAGCCTACAATCTAGTCCATCGACATTAGTATTGAAAAAAGCCGTATTGCCATAATTTACATTTCCTGAAGAAGTAGTTTCTTTTCTTGAAAATAATAGCTTCTATCATTTTTTATATATTTTGAGATGAATATAAACACATTGTTGTGTTTTTTAGCAAAAATCAATTTATTGGAATCATTCTTTGCCAAAAATGATGAGTTCACCTTTCAACCAGTTCATTGAAGAAAAGTTTTGAATATTCCATAAAAAATAATAATATTATTTTTTCTATGCTTTCGATACCCTGTAAAAACATTTTCATGGGCACCACTGAGGGAATTCCGTTACAATCAATTTAGTCACCAGTTCCGGAAACCGAAAATTGTATCACAAAGAAGCGATGAACGGAGCAAGGCAAGGTTATTATATTACCAAATCATTCAAATCAACTAAACAAAATCATTTCTATCATTTTGTTTTCTATTTCATTGGTCTGGCATTATTTTCCTAAGCATTCACATCTTGTTCAATTAGTTTATAACTGCCATGAAGTCCAATGTGTTATGTGTTCTTATAAATACAAGAAATCAACTGAGTAGGTAGGTACTTTTATCACTAACCTTCGCTTTCAAGTTTGGTTCCATTTTGTCGAAGTAAGGAATACGAATGACTTCTTGAGTTCATGATCACTTTTAAACTTACTTTACATAAGAACCAGTACTAGTATAGTTTTTGCAGGTTAGAATCATCCGATTCGGTTGAATAATAGTAATGTCGCCGATAATTATGGTTTCTATCATGAGCGTATCCAAAGAGGTTTCAGGTTATGTTGATTTGAAAAATGTAACGATGAAAACTATACAATTTTGTCAAGATCGCATGCATTTGCAGTATATTAAATACGACTTATCTGATCTCGCTTCTGTATATATAAATTTTTGTTAGTAGATATTTATGATCTTAGGATTTATTGAAATTGTGTTTCTCGAAAGTCGATAATTTCGGAAAATACGAGTAGATGAGTAACAATATACTAACAAATATCTATAACCTAATCTAGAATTCAAATATGGAACATTATACGGGGAGTTTCGGAAATATGATACTTATATGAAATACTTTCTTCAAATCAAAGGAGAGGCACTGTGACGGTGTTTACTTTCAGTACAGATTTCATTAGTATCTGCCAGAATTCAATATTTTTTGTTCAAATGACTCACTCATTAATTTTCAGTATGTCATACTCTTGAAAATCTTAGGGTACCTATAATAAATCTGTAATAGATCACTATTTTTTATATAAATATGAATGTTCGTTACAACATTGACCAATTGAAGAAAAATATTTTTCTTCTTCAATATCATTGAAATTCACGAAATAATCCTATGAACTGAGCGCCATCTACATCCAATAATTCGAATGTCAAACTCAAGGAAAACATTGATTATCCCCCAACTTCGGTCATGGTTTTCACAGATTTTCACATGCACCACCTACAAGACTGAAACTATTTTTTTAATTCAGAACTGTGGAAACTATACGTTTTTGAGAAATATGAAGAGACCCCCAAACATCCTAGTATGGGCTTAGTATGGTATATCTAACTTTTTTCATCATTTTGATTTGTAGCAAATTGCCAACTTATACAGACAGTCTCATGCATAATTCCTTCATACACCCTTACCAGCATAACGTAGCTACATTCAATAGAATGTTTCACAGACTATAGAATATTATCCTATTATTAATTATGAAAACTAATTGATTATTATACACGATAATGGGATAAAACCCAAAACCGGTCGAGAAAATAAAATAACTAGTGAAAATTCCATTATAGTCATCATGAATTTCCACAAAATAAACCAGCCATCAATTAGACAAACCGAAATAATGTTTTTGTACAACTGTCATTGAAAATGCCATTTTTAATGGTTGTCAAGATTATTGAAAGATGATGTTCACAAAGTAGCGTGTTAAAAATATTTTTAACACTTTAGAAGTATTTTCAACATGATTTTTTTCGACCATATAGCAATAAACAAGACATAATCTTTCAATTTTTAAGGAAGTTTAATTATATATA
>WOGO01006387.1:0-11785 GCA_015342085.1 Leptinotarsa defecta
CATTATATTTCATCTATATTTTTATATTCATATGATATTTATGTATTCTTTTATATTTATTTACTAACTTTGTAAACAAGATTTTTTCTTTGGACAATAAAGTATCTTATTAAGTGAGGGAGCTTTCCTGCAGGGACAGTCGATTCCTTGCCATTATTCAAGGCGGAGCTCTTGGCACCCGCCGCAGGAAGTGCTCTTGCTGTTGGAGGTGGAGTGGGGGAGGAGGCAGGTGCACTTATAGTTGCTGCCACTCCTGTGTCCTTCGCTATCTTTCTCCTTTTGGCCTCGGCGACGCAAATGCGCTTACGCCTTGGCCTTTGTATTACATCACGAGGTGATCTGCTTTGTCCAGCCTTATTCCAAGCGGTAGATTGGAGCGGATATTTCTGTTAATCCCCAGCCACCACCTTAGATTGAGGTGAGCACTTCTGTCCAGCCTCGGGAGTGGTTTTTGTTGTTTCTGTTTTCGTGTTTGTTTCATTCATGTGTGTTCCCACGAGTAGCAAGCGAAGAGTTGATCACCTCTGGCAGAGCCCCGCATTACCCCAAAGAAAGGCTGAGGACGCGCCCAATAGGTAGCCCAACCCACGGGTTTGGTGTAACAATCCTAAAAGTAATATCCGATTCAATTACATAACGAAGATTTGGAGCACAATCTCAATAGAAAAAAGTTTTCTCGCAAAACTTAATGTTCATATGAAGGCATTTGTTTTGAAAGTATTTTTCTTTTCAAGTAATTCAATATCCATATGAAAGTAGTTGTTTCGAGAGGTTTTTTTCATCCATTTTGTGTCTTTGCATGATCTACTCATCTTTATGAAGAGTTCATTTTGAAAAACATTGCTTTCTTTCTTTGGAAGATTCCCAAATTTTTTTGTATAAAGATGCAGAAGTGAGAAGCCGAAACCTTTTTTTTCTCAACAAGATATCAGTATTCCACACTGTGGTGTAAACAAAAGAACCTCAAATGATTCGAAATGTGTCTTGCAGATGTGTAATGTATTTCATTGTGTGAATTATCACAGCTTAAGTGACAGATTCAGATGAATAGCTCTCAATAAAGACGTTTCGTCAAAAGTTGAAGCATTCAGCAAATATACTAGACGGTTGTATAATTACGTCGAGTCTCTCCAACTAATTGATTCTGAAGTAGCGTTCTGTTTGTTGTTGGTAATTAATAATAAATTCGAGCGGATCGTTATTTCGGAGGTGAAGGTGTGTTAAGTTGGAATGGTCTAGGGATGGACATTCCAAGCAAATTGGAATATAGAGAGGTCATGAATCGATTTTAGAAACATGCGATCTGATCATATACGTTGTTGGTCATAATGCTCAATATTTTGATGATTTTGTTTCAAATTATAATCAGTTCTGAGTATTTCAGATAGATTAACAAATCTATTCAAAGAATCAGTATCGCCATTCAAAAGGGTGATGCCACATCGATATTGGGTACTCTTCCATCTACTTAAAAATTAGATGAAATATTCCTAAACCCATAAATTGAATCAAAATTTTCTATGAACATCGCAAAATGGAGTGAGCAGATTGGATGGACATGAATTTACGACGTGTTCAAGTTGCAAGGAAAGAAGAAAATGCATAAAGTCTCTATGGATCTATAAGTTTCCCCGTATTTCAGTCATTCATTTTTAACGATTTTCTCTGACATAAAGATTTAGAGGCAAGTTGAATGTTGCTATCGAATTTCCTCTAGATGGATTAGATGTGAACAATGATGCAACAGAAAATTTGACTCCTTGTTGTTATAATCTATATGCACTTTCGAATCACAGTGGGTCTCCATACATCGGACATTATATACAGCATTCTGCAGACATCCTTTTAATGGCACGTGACACGAATAAAATGATTCACAAGTGTCATCAATTTCACCAAAATCGCTTGTGAGTGGGAACGTATGGTATGCAAATCTGTTTGAACACGTCGATAGATAAACTTTTGAAGAATGTATTCCGAAGTTTTCATTAACAAACTATGTTTGATGAGTGACAAATTTGATATTTTGTGAATGAGTCTTTCCTGGGCATTCGGTATTGTTCAACGCAGGATATTTCAATTGTCATACTTTTCACAAGTCATAAAATTTCTACAGAGAAACCAGTTTTTCAGTTCCCATACGCTACCTGTTTCGGTACAAATGAATTTTTCCTGAATAATATTATACTCTTATTCCACATGGTTTTTGGTATTACTGCTTGTATAGGGACAATTGGCTGATAGAATGAGTATATGTAGAATGCTGTTTCATTTATTCGACATGTTTCAATAATATATTGTGTTTTAAAAATGATAATATCGAAAAACAGGTAAAATTCTTAATATTTGCAATGTGGCAAGACTGTTCCAAATCTCATTCTGAACCCTGTTCGATTGTGCCTCGTTATAAACTGTGGATGAAAAGTTGTGGGTAACTTCACACTAATAAGATGTGCAGTAGTTGTGTGGAAATCTGTCATAAGGCTGTTAGATTCTTCGAGCCGTGAACGTAAAATTGCAAACAAAAGTTTCAATTTCTTTTTTCCTAATACTTTCTCTGTCATACACCGAGCCAAACTTTACGCAGATACGATTTCTCCCACCGGCGGTAGCGGTACGTCTGCTTAAAACAGATGTTTGTCTACAGACGCTAGCTTCTTTCACACCAATCTGTCAAACCTGTAGCACTCATTTCAATGAAGTTGGTATGCCAGCGCCAGCATCCCTGTATTAACACTAATGAGATAAAAACACACACGCAATATTCCCTCGGCGGTACGTTGACGGAATATGCGATGACGACGGGAAAAGAACAAATTAGTTTACACCGAATTTGTCGCGTCACGTATATTTGTTCACCCCGCATTCAGTACTCTCGCTGAAACCATGCGAACGTAATATCTGGAGAGACATTCCTCACCGCCGCTGTTTCGAGAATATTTCTGCAGAGAATTTCATATCATCTCCAAGTAATTCTCCTATTATTCGTTCGGGCTGATAATTGGATCTGTTTGACTTTGGGATATATTACAACAACATCGAAGGCTGGCATAAATGGCAGTTGCTGTCTGGAGATTTGGCGGTCCTTTTTTTGACATAGTAGTATTTATGGAGTTCAGTTTTTTATCGACGATCTTCACTGAATTGAAAATTTGGAAATATTCACCTCATATCAACCGGCTGATTGAGGGACCCACTGTACATCGTGAAGATCCATCCAAATTTTGTGAACGTGAGTTGAACATTCAGCTGACGTCGGATTGTACAAACGCAGCTGAAACGACTAATTAAGGGTTAAGAAACCAATTATTTCCTGGAAGACGAGTACGTCGCAGCAATTACCTGGCAACGGTAAATGTGTGTTGAGTAAATACCGGCCCACATTTTCCCTTACTCCAGGAGGTAGAGATGAGAAATGCTAAAATGTTGAACTGCGAATGTTATCACCCCAATAAATAAACGAATTCAGATAATTCCACAAGAAAAGGTTATATTATTGAGTCGAAGCTATTTTGCGGGTTTCTCGACCATAATCTGAAAGTTTTTATGCCTGACTTCTCATCTAGAACTGCGGTAGACATCCTTAAAGTCGACGATGAATTACTCTAGCTAGATGACCCAACAGTAAATACATCAATGAAATGATTTTCCGGTTTTATTCCATCGGTGGTAAGCCCGGATTTATTCTTATCGGTTAGATTAAAGAAATCAACGGTTTATTGTTCATTGAATACAAAACAATAAAAAATAGTCGAATGTATACCTTAATATGCATCAATTACCAGGCGTGAGAAATCACATACATAAAATGCATACTTGATATAGACTACAAGAAATATAGACTACTGATGATCCAGATCTAATATGATCAATAAGTTTGATTCTGTATTCATTTAGGTCAGGGGTCTCCAAACTTTGAAGCCTTCGGGCCACAATGATTTTTTCAGTTTGTTCCAAGGGCCAATTTCTGTGTATTGTGACACTTAACGACATCTAGTGGCGAGTAGTGGTACTATGTACTATCTTCTTTAGCTACCCGCTAGGTGGCATTAGGCGGAATTAAATATTTGGAATTACCGCGTTGGTTCGAGAAAGTTTTGGTTCTAGCTAGTGTATTTCGATCACCTTGAGATGGCGGTAATAATTGCATAATAATTGCAAAACTCGCAACTGCGAGTTAGTCTGCGTAGGAAAGGCGAAGGAAGCGAAACTGTATATTGTGAAATGAAGTAACACCCGTCAATAAATGTATTTTGATTTAACTTATTGTTTTTATGTGTGATTTGTTAGTATGGAAAATAAGCGAAAAATCGACAGTGAATGCAGAACGTTCCAAGAAAACTGGAACTTTCAGTATTTTGTGATTGAGTCCAGTAATAAGGCGCTATATCTAATTTGTAATGAAACCATAGCTCTTCTCAAAGACTATAACATTGAACGACACTATGAATCGAAACATCTTCAAAGTTACTCCAAGTATACAGGAAGTTTGCGGAAGGAAAAATTTGAAGCTTTGAAACGCGGACTCAAATCACAGCAATCTTTGTTTACCAAAGCGAATACTGAACAAGAGACTGCAACTCGCGCCAGCTTTCGTGTGGCTTTTGAAATCGGAAAACGTGGCAAACCATTCACCGATGGAGAAATGATAAAAGAATGCTTGATTGCAGTAGCCGAGCTGAGACCCCTGATTTAGGCTATTGAATTGCTTAAGAAAGGTCGGTATAATCATTAAAATCATTATGAAACAGATATATCTTGATATGCAACATATTGAATTCATAAAGGCAAAAATAGTGACCCTTGTTTCATGAGAATGAATTTGCGGTTTGAAAACAATAACATCATAGAAATATCCGAATGCCAAGTTATTCCAAACTCATAATAAATTGCTGTTTGGTATGTACTACAGAGAACCACTCTACAGTATTTAATATAAAGTCAATATTTGTATAATGCTTGCATTTCAAAATTAAACACATTCCACTATTCTGTGAATTCTGCAAGCTCAAAATCTTGGTAGACTCCATAGCAATCAAAATGAGGCCAGATTATCACACTGTAGACTTTTTTCTGCAGTACATTAAAGGTTCATAGGAGATTCTAATTTTTGCTGTGAACTGGTTTATTTTGGGCAAGAAACCCAAGAGACATTTTTTGTTTAGAATGAAACAGGCTATCGGAAATAAATTTTTAAATGGTAAACAAATAATAAGACAGAAAGTTACATTGGAAATACATTTCAGAAGCTGCGTTTTCCTGGCTAAGTGTCTTTTTGGTAGTACAAAACGTCAGGTTGATTTCAATATTGTAACTTTTTTAGTGCTTGTGAGGAAATTGTTATACAAACTTTATGTACCCCCTTTGAGGGGCTGTATCTTAACAAGGGATGCTCCAATGAGCATCGATGAGGAATCACCTCCTTAAATATTTAGACTTATTAAGTTACACCCTATGTACCTAAACCTCTCAGAACAGATTAGTTTTTCATCACCCATCTCTACTAGGAGATAATACAGTTCCAGGCGGTGCGGTGTAGAATAAACGTTTGTTAATAATTTATGAGAAACTGCCTTAATTCAAACTATTGCGGGCATAAGCTTTAGTTAGTTACATATCACAATGAAACGACGGAGAAAGGTTAGAATCGACAACGATGCCAATACGGGTTGTTAAAAGGGACCTCGTAAATATTTGAGTTCTCCTTTGCATATGGTTATTTGCACAAAGTACTTTGCTATTTGCTGGAATAGAAATTTCATGAGCTGCAGGCACTAGTCTGGATTCCGGAGTTACGTGCATTCTGAAATCTATGCGAGAGAATTTTCCAATCAAAGATTTTGATAATAGTGATTTTATCAATAATTTAAAAATAATGTTTCATTTCATTTTAATTTTTTGAAACGCAATATTGCTGCGATATTGCTGCATTGATGGGCATAACAAAAACTCAAAGATAAATCAAACTAAATGAATATACCGTCAACGCATAAACAGAGTTCAAGAATCTTGTTCAATCGACACATTTTTGGTCTTCCACTCAGTCAAAAACTAAGAGTGCGTACGGCTACATAAACTCGAACATTAAATCAATTGAACAAATAATTCATAACTCAATAATAATATAGAATCCAATGTATTGCTTTGCTGACCACAGCACTCTTATCTCGTCATTGCACTTGGATTCCAGGACATCGGCCGCCGTTGCACATCTCCACCTATAGCTGGAGGTTGCCTATCTCAATAAGAATCTAGAAGTGATTTCGAACTGGAGTGTGGAAGTAACCAGGTTCAATTCAATGCCACGAAAACCCAGGCATCGGTTTTCTCCAGAAAGATAAATGTCTCCGAACCGGATATAATTATGTCAGGACAGATAGTACCGCTTTCTGCTTCGATAAGTTCTTTGGGAATAAAAATTGACACCAATATGTATCAATTGTATGGCACATTCGCACATGTGCGTTTCTGTGAGGACGAAGGTTATGTTTTGAAGAATGTAGCCAGTCGTTGCCGAGTCGGAAATATTTCTCACGAAGAAACAGTTTTGCATGGAGAATGGAAATGGAGATAAATTAACAATATAACCCGACAACACTGAACTACAATTTATTGACAAGAATAGATGTAAGAAAATTTGCGTAAATCAAACATTCCATTCTAATAATGATTTCATTCAATCATGAAACTGAGTAGGTAAGATCGTCAATTTCTGGAGTCACGCAACTTTTCAAGGTTGCTCCATCCTTTGCATTACAATTTTGAGTTATTGGACGGAGAAGAGGAAATTGAACTCAGTTATACCGTTAAATCGATCCCTCTGATTGCATTTTCTATATTGTTTCAATTATTTCCTCTGATTACATAGTATTTTTAAAAAACGGTGAATGAGTATAATGTTAATAGTTAATAAAATGTGATTGTGAGATCGATAAACTTGATAAGGCTGTGAGTCATTAGTGGACAAGCTGAAAAGTGTTGAAAAAAATCACGTCAGCTAAGATTGAAGGATATGAAACACTCTCATGAGGTTTTAATACAGAGTTAGGTACTGTATTATACTACAAAAACTACAGGGTTTAGAGCAAAGCACTGAACTGAATCAGTAGAGAATTTTTGGAGTTGAAGATTACACCCACGCAGATTTAAATGATAACGTTTCAAAGTCCTTCAAGAAAAGATAGTTGCTGGATAGTTGTTACCGTGTTTGGGCCTCAAAGTCATGAACAATTATGTTCAAATTCTGCTATGTACCTCAACAAGGGCAAATTGAAAGGTGATGAGGTTGCTATTGCAGAAGAGCTCACCAAACAGCGTGGTGAAGAAATGCTTAAAGCTGAGAGTTTTGGAAAGAGTTTTGGAAACCAAAGCGCTGCCGAAACAGCCCGAAAAATTTACCAGATATTTGGTGATAATAGTATTAATGAACCTGTACAACGTTGGTTTGCAAAATTTAGTTCCGGATATATAAATCGTAGAAATGAGTCCCGAAGTGATCGACCTACAGTAATCTAGGACGATGATTTGAGGACCCTGGTGGAGACTAACGGTGCAAGAGATGTCGGGGCGTCAGCTCCCATGCGGTTTTAGATGGTTTAAAACGTATTGGAAAGGTCAAAAAGTTAAAAAATTGGGTGCTTAACGATTTGAACGATCGACATGAATTGACACTTTTCGAGGTCTGCACTTTTTCGCTTTTGTCCAACCATAACGATATTTTTTTGGATTGGATCGTCACGTGTGATGAAAAGTGGATCCTCTATAACAGGAGACGTTCAGGACAGTGGTTGGATACCCATGGGCTACCCAGACACTTTCCAGACGTAAAAACCCATAAAAAAAGAAACAGTTCCTGGAGCGTAAGTGGCTTGTCAGCGATTTTTCATGTGTATGGATCGAGAATCGGCTCAGCGGCGATGGCGTTGTCGATTGTGGAATTGGAGGGATGAGGTGTATTATCGCGTTGCCGGTTTTAATTACTGCTTGATGCTTCATGCCCTGTAAACTTCATGGCTGCTTATTGCCGCACACCCTGTAAACTTCATAACTGCTTAATGCTGCCTACCCTGCATACTGAATTGCTGTTCAATGCTGTATACCCTGTATACTGCATGACTGCTCAATGATGCACACCCTGTGTACCCCCTTGGCAGCCATATTTTGTTCTTTTTTTACGGTGGCCATCATGTTCTTTCCTGTAATACTGTACACCCTGTATACCCGCACGGCAGCCATGTTTTTTTTGCACTGCAAACCCTATATACCCCTATGGCAGAAATGTTTTTTATTTCATGTTGGCAACCATGTTTTTTAATGCTGCACACCCTGTGTACCTCTATGGCAGTCATGTCTTCATCTTTAACGTTGTCAGTCATAGTTTTTTTCTTTAACGATGCACACCCTGTGAATTTTCATAATACACCTCAGCCTTCCAATTCTACAACCGACAACGCCGCCGCAGATGAGCCAATTCCAAAGCCATATACATGATAAGCCACTTCCGTCCCAAAAACCTCATTGTATATCTACTGGCTGATGTGATTCACTATAACTTTCTGCAACCGGGCCAAACCATCACAGCAGAGTCCTATTGTAAGGAAATCGATTCGATAACTTTTTCACCAGTGGAAACAGCCTTCGTTGACACCATCGAATTCCGAGCTGACGAAATCAATTGACTTGTGTTACGTTGTTAAAAGTGCAGTGATTCAGACGGCGCTTATTTTGATTGAATTGAATATGTATTTACTGAGATATTATAGTTTAAAGTATACTCATAGAAACGAATAAAACTTTTGAAACAGCAATAGCTTATTTTTTTCAAAAAAATCACTAGAAAACACAAAGGAATTCTATTTTTTCTCCAAAAAAATTCCAAAGAGTTCATTTCTATTGTTTCTCACACCTTTGTGAAATATGAGGTTCGGCGGTATACCATTTCCCTTTCTGATGGAAATGAATAATTTTATGACGCTAGAAAATCATTTTACTACTACAAACTTTTAACTATCCTGCAAGAATGATTTTTGTCATGCTAGTTCAAAGTACCGAGTCCTTCTAGACGAAGCACTAAACACAACTGTTGTAATATAAAATAAAATCTCCATTTCATTCGCCGTAATCTACAAAAATTGTTTAGCCAAAGTACCCAGAAACATCATCGTGAGTTGCTTTTCGTCGTAGAGAATCACCTGAAACAGGAGTTCTTTCTGGAAATAGTCGTTTCACGGTTATGCGCTCATGCTCAACGGAATTTCGTGAACGGAAAGAATGTTGTTTCTGGAAATTGGGATCGGCGGGACTTTAAATATATCTCGTGATATTGCTATGGAGTATTCAAGCTGCCGCCAGTGTTATTATAGGATAATCCTTGCTTTGCATTTCGGAAATGTCATTGTTCTAGAAAGATTTGGTATGCATAGTCTCATCTTCAAATCGTACATTTCAGTATGAGAAATGAGAATGTGGAAATACGAAACTTGTTTGTTTTGAAAGGGTGATCAAAGTTCAACCTACAAAGATGCATTCAGTTGATTAAGAATCACAATGATTGAAATTATATACCAAACGTTCAGCAATAATTTTTTTATACTTACTCACATTCAAGCATGACAATATCTTCAACTCGTGATACACTGTTTCGAACCGTTGGTGTAGAATTGAATATTACTGGGGTACTATCCCACCATCTGGGGCAGATTTATTCCGAAGTGAAAATCGACAAATACCGTTCTAGAGGCATTAAGTGTTCCTCGACACCAAGTACTAAATTTATTCCATATGAAAAAGAAGTTAAACAATATATATTAGGAACATTTATGGCCCAAAAAAACAGTAATGGCCCAAGGACTGAGCCTTGGAGCACATCTAGATTAATACTCCTGCCATTAGAGGTTGATCTATTACTGGTAGACTATCAGAGAGTATAGAGTCGAAAACTTTGGTATGCTTAGAAAATAGAGAAATCACGTACTTGTGATTACCAATTTCATTATAAATATGAGCATTCAGATGGTACACGGGAGTCTCGATAGATGTATTCCTTCTGAAACTATGTTAATCAGAACAGAATGATGGGTGATTTCATAATGATCAATGACTGTGTTGCAATTAGTTTTTCAAGTAATTTGGAAAACGAGCTTGATAACGGACGTTTGGACTACCTTGTTCGTGAATTGGGATAACAAATGCTTCCTTCAATGCCCTGGAAAAACAGCCTTGAATGAGGTATTGATTCAAAGTCATTTTCAGAGGATGGTAGAGATTGGAAGGGCTGCGTTATAGAGACATTGGTTACTGTTGTAAATGGCAGGGATATATTTTGAACGAGAGGGCAAGATATACAAATTTTTGCGGAGTTTGAGAAATGCTCAGCAAGAAATTCTAAAACTTCAGTATCTGATGATGAGTTTCTTATTGCGATTGAGTGGTAATTCATTTTTTTATTGAAATTGTGCTTATATTCCCTCACTATTGCTTTGTATGTATTATTTTCCTGCTTCTTAAGTAACCTTCAGACCAATTCTCTCAATATTTGTTACTGTATTAGTAATTCTTCCGAAATCCACCAAAGGTAGATGAAATAAAAATAAATAATTGATAAATCGCTATCTATCTTGTAGTGTTCCTTCCTAAATTATCCAGATATATGTCAATGCTTGATTTCCTTACAAATACTGATATGTAATCATTCAGATTATGAATGATGTAGAACGTACCTCGAAACACTGATGAATCCATTCTACCGCAGTTTTCCGCCTCAAATAATAAATCAGTCTGTTCGAGTTGATAAGAGAGGTCGATAAAACGATAAATTACTGTGTAGCACTTCCTGAATGTATTGACCCTATCTTCTGACGTCCACTTTATAGGCTACTAAACCTCCCACAAGACGAGAATGACTCAATTTATCAGAAAGAAAGAGATCATGTAACTTCCACAGCTCCTCTTCATTCAGTGAATGAGTATGCGATTATGACTGAAGTGCACGATTATTCTTTCCATAGAGGTCGATGGAGTTCATGAAGGTCGGTTAGGATGATTGAGAAGCTCTATTATGAAATTACCAAACGGAAAACTAGAATAGCAGTCTCTAATGGAACCTTCCAGCAAGACCAATGAAGATACAGCGTGATATTTAAAATCATTGTTTTTATTTTACAAAATATATGGAAAAATGCTTCAATCATCTCATCGAGATAGATTTTTCAATTTAATTCCATCTTCTGTCTAACAAAGGTTTTGATTGAGAACTATAGTCGTTGGGTTTCGAAAATCTAATCTCACCTTACAAGACAACAACTGTTGTTTCGAGAATATGTTGTTGCAATGTTTTTTATTTTTATTTTTCAAATACGTATCTAATATGTCTGATGGTTTTTGAAATATTATTATCATCAACATGAAAAAACTACTTTTCGTGCCCTGAAGAAGAATTTAATTAAATTCGAATTAAATACAATTGTGAAGAACGTGAATTCTTGTTCAAATGTATTACTATTTTTTTCTTTCGATTTGCAGTATTTATATTTTTTTCCGAACAAAAATTTTCAACAAACGTGTGAAACAATCTATGAAGAATCTAGTAACATGTACTCTATACTGAAAATATTTTGATACTGAATCAGGTGTATTTGGATATGGGATGCTTAGGTATGATATGTTTTGAATAATATCATCAATGAGACATATTTTTATATTCAAGCAAGCTGTCAGGCTCCTGAATTCATTTTTAGAATTTTAGAACAATATAATTTTTGACCATGATTGCAAAATTTCAGACTGG
>WOGO01006388.1:0-11785 GCA_015342085.1 Leptinotarsa defecta
GGTATCAGTCCATTAACCTACAGTGTAGGGAGTTGAGACTGGCCTGAACGAATTATTTCTATATATGATTTGATTTATAACATGTCTTCAAGTATGTCCACTGACTATATGTGCAAAGTATTTCATCTTCACTAAAGTTACTGAATTGAAAAAAATCAATATTATCCATAACCAGATTTTGCATCGAACTTACACAGTTTTGCATGAATTTTAAACTTTGAGATAGACGGTATGTCAATATGTATACCTATGACTTACTTATTTCACTCAAAGATTTGTGATTGCTGGGTGAAGCTGATTTCTTTGTCGTTTCACTAAACGGGCAACATACAAGGGCATCTAATCCTCCAAAGTCACAATTATCAGGTTGCTGCTGTCTGTTCAACAAATCTTGAGCATATTGACAACTTCTGATATGTTTGCATGATCCCTGTTGTCCTCTCGTTTCGCAATCTGAAAATAAATCAGGTAATTTTTTGGTCAATTTTTGATAAAAATATCAGTACTTCTTGAGATGATTTATTCCTACAAAAATCAACGGCAACCTGACCAACAGGTACACGCATAAGACAGCAACGTATTATACCAGATTTGATAATGTTCATGCTTGCTTTCCCGGAGTTCCCTCCATGGAAACTAGCTGATATATATTGCAGTGTTTCGGGTGGTGAAATGAAAAAGTCAGAATTGAACTCACAACACAAACTAAACTACTACAATAACATCAGTAAATTTCTTAACTACTGCAAAATATATACTGATGGATCAAATACCGAGTATGGGGTGGACTGTGCATTCTTTGTAGATGGACACCTCCATAGCTGATCGATGCACTCAACGACCAGCGTATACACAGCAGAATTATACGCTATATACCAATCTTTACTATTCTGTGAATTTGCTCGATACGAAACTAATTTCCTAATTTGTACCAACACGTTGAGTTCCATAAGATCGTTTCAAAATAAATTTTCCCTTGACCACCTTGTAAAAATTACTCTTTTCAGAACTGATATTATGAAGGAAAGCGGTAGAACTGTCAGCTTCATGTGGGTGCATAGTCATTGTGGCATAAAAAACAAACAGCTAGAATGGTTGCTAACTCCAAAGAACATGAAGATGAACCACTCCACTTAGAAGATCTGAAGAATTATAACAAAACCAAAGAAGAATCTGACTGGCAGACTCTTCGGAATGAAACTGACGCCAAACTGAAATGCTCAAAACCAAGTGTGAATAAGCGAATCTCACCATTGAAATGGACCAGAAAAGAACAAGTTGTTCTCACACGTCTGCGAATCGACTATACAAAAATGACACACCTCTACTTGCTCCTAGGAGAACGACAATCTTTATGTATTACATGCCAAATTGTACTAATAGTACAACATATACTCGTGGAATGCCCAGAATGAGGAAAATATGAGACAACATAACATAACTGGGGCAATGAAAGAAATTCTGTGATGATAGACGAACGTTGAGCAACCTGATGACATTTTTGAAAGCCGCAGATATAATAGATGAAATTTGAAGAACAAGTAGCACATACGAGTACGCGGCTAACTAGCAGTTGATGCCGCAAACAAAAAAAAACTTCTTGAGAAACAGGTCTTTTAGGCTTTCTACTTCTCTATCGAACTACAGAAAAAATGAGCTCATAATCTCATAATCAGCGGTAGCTGATTATGAGATTATGAGCTCATTTTTTGAAGGGATGATTATTCAAAAACCTGAAAGTTGAATTTATAAAATTGAAAAAAAAATATTAACAAACTAATTTTTCACAGGTGGTGCATTGGCGATGCTTTCAACACCTCTTATGCAAATTGTCAAGAGCTGCGACAGAAAATCGACAGAATAAACAGAGGGCCAACGTTGGTTCCTCATCGCCTCTTTCTAACATGTGCATGATTTTCGGTTTGAAGCAAATAACTTTTTTTTTAAACTTATAGATATTTTAGATATACTAACGTGTAAATCTGGTGAAATTTGCCGCAAGTTATCTCTATATTTCCTCGATGTCTCGGTACATGTGTTTCATTTACTCTCCCGGTTCTATTGAATAACGTATTGCTCCTGGAGTTGAGTCTGTTGTATGGTGTGGTGAAAAGTGTGGTGAAATAACACCAGGCCAATCGAAAAAGACCCGCCAGAATTTAAGACGACGTTATGAAAAATGTATACAGCTTGAAGAAAGATATATTGAAAACTTCAATATCTTAATCATGTAATTTATTTCTGTTGTTGGTAATTTTTCTAAAATTAAAAACACGTTTTCAACTTTTGATTTGTTGATTTTAATTGAACTAGAGACAACTCCATAATACGATTGCAACCTATGTAACTCCGTAGCTAAGTATGCGAAGTATTATCTCGTTGAATAGTTACTTCATCTTTTCTGTGAAGTTCATAGACTTTCATACAGGGTCAGTAAAAAAATCATGAATTAGGAAATTTGTCATCATATAAATAACACCCTGTATGAGATATCGGGCTGAAATTTGGAATCTAGATATTCGAAATATGCTCAAATCGAATGGGGTATCCACTTTTTCGATGAAAAAAATCCTAATGGTCCTCGAAATTTCGACTCATTTTGCAGATAGTAAGCTTTGAGAATGAGAATAATTATTGTCTGTCAACACATTTGCATAGAGCTCGTCGAGTACCATAATTTGAATTTTTAATTTTTCAAAATCGGTGCATGAGTTCCAAAATAACAGGGTGTTGCGGTTTGAAATTGCACACACTGTATAACTTCATTAATGAATACTTTTTGATACTGTATACAACTGTTTCAATAAGAATTGTGATCATTGCTTTCCAGGAATATGACATCAAAAGTTCAACATTGATAATAATTTCATATCGAAATATAAAAATTAAAAAATCTTACCTTCATCAAGAGTTACCGAGGAGATAAAACAGGAAAATAACACTACACAGAAGAGAAGCATACTGAAGTGTGGCCAGTACTTTTATCTTCGAATTATGCATCATTATGAGAATATTGTGACTGCTTTTGAAGGAATGCCAATTATACGTTCACGGTTGCAACCAGTTCTTCTATAGAAGACTGAAAATAAAAGTCAGTGACATATTAGCGAGAAAAGGACTGAGCAGAATCTTAATCACATTTCAAATATTATGTTTATCGTGGTGTCTGTAAATATTCAGTATGGATAAATATGAAAGATAAAAGACTGGCACATAATATTATATTCCCAACTATCCAGCCTTTTTTGTCTGATGGTATTCATTTGTTAATAGTTAATACCATCCAACAAATACAGACCCGATAACAGGAAAGTATCAATTAAACATATATGTCATAATTTTCGATGTTCAATAGAGAAATCTTAATAATTAATCAGTACAAACTATAAATAGTTTTCAAATGATTTTTTGAAGCTTGTAGTCCCGACCAAAAAGTCAACAGAATCACATATCGTATTACAAATCACTGTTGATCTGATGAGATGTGGGCTACCATAACAGAAATCGCTGAAAACAACTTCCATAATAGGAAAACGAAAAGAAAATGATGTAATAGCTAACTTAGCTAACTTGGTTTCTTTCCCCCCCAAATTTTTATTATTACATGGCAACCCTCTATTTGTGATATCTTATCTGAAAGCTCTTAAGAAATAAATGATCTTCAATGGTATCCTACAAAGCTACATTCGATTAAGTATGTTTTAGTTCATTAAATAAAACGTTATTTATATAAATTGGAAGTTTATCATCTATTATCAATTGAGGAAATGTTTAATCACATTCTTACCATCATCCGAACCGGATATAATAATGTCAGATCAGACAATTCCGCTTTCTGCTTCGATAAGTTTGTTGGGGGTTAAAATGGACACCAATATGTCTTGGCACATAATGTCGCTGGAATTGCAAAGGCTGCTTCTCAAAAGCTTAACACTGTTACGAACCAGAAAACCATATACACCTCAACAACTTTTGATGCTTTATAAAGCTCAGATTAGAGCTTCTGTGGAGTATTGTTCTCATGTATGGAGCTATGAAAGGTTGGAGATTTGTCTCTCTTCTATAGATACTTTCACGGGAGGTGTTCAAGTGATTTGGTACATTTGATTCCACCAAGAGCGGTCCCTATCAGAAATACGCGACCGGCTGTGGCTGCGCATCGTTTTTAGGTTCAACTCAAGTCTCAGTCTATGATCAAAAGGGGCACAAGAGTTGGAATAGCAATTTGAGACGGAATACTGCAGTTTTCAATAAGGATCTTTAGGAATGTATTCTCAGTTGTAAAAAAGGGTCTGGTCGTACAATTTCTCAACAATCGTTCATTGTTTATACCAAACCACCACAACGGGACCACGAACAATTATTCCTCTACCTTTCCATATTCATCATCTAAAGTTGCTTTAATGTTTTTCAGACCCTGGAATAATGTCTTGTACTGGAAATCTACGTGTTCGACTAGCCATGTTAAGATAACATGATCTGACTGTATCAGGAAATAACTTCTGAAATCCCAAATATAGGTCAATTACCTAACAACCTCGCAGGCGAAGCTTCCTCTTGGTCAACGTTAGAGATCATATCTTGTGATCTGAACCCAGACAGCTAAATTCATGTGACCTTGAAACTGCATACACTGATCTCTATAAAAAAATCCAATACAGGAGAAAAACGTTAATCCTTATTTATAAAATATATAATGTAAATAAATGAGTGTTGAGTGAAAGTAAAAATGTAGTAAAAGTTGAAAAAGGATGTGAAGCTACTGAACAAAGTGCTGAAGATGAGGTGAATAAGCTTGCGACGTTTTAATGAGACATGTTCGATTCTTGAAGAAAAAAATGGTTTCATTGAGTTAATTAATTAGGACGCATTGACATTTCATTTCAAAATATGTGTTCCAAAACCTGATATCCGTCCTATGCGAGTTAATCTCCCACTCAAGCCAGGAGAACTCTTTTTCCACTGAAAATCAACTTCAATAAACCTGTCAGACTAAATCCTCTTACGGAAGTCAAGCAGTGAGATAATTAAGGCCTCCCATAGAGTTCAGTAGTAAAAACACGTCAACCTAGCAGCGATGCAAGAATCAAGAAATAGTATTTCTGTAGTATTGTGGTCCTTCGAGCCGGATCAGAAGAATAATCAGAAAATGGTTAGATAGCCAACCAGTGAATATATTTTGTTATAATTTTCCTTGTACGTCTATGGCATTGTTCGCTGTTCTCATCCAACCCACGAATCAGCCCCTGTTTCGTGTGAACTAACTCACTAATCGCATTTATTAAACCCGATTTCGAGTCAATTACTTTTCATTCTCAATAAATTCAGTTTCGAGCTTATTACTCAGGAGTTATTTATCAATGGAAGAATAATTTTTATTTATGATAGTGAAAAGTGCTGAATGCTCCTTGATAACGTCGAAATGTTTATTTAACTTTAGCCTTGTTACGACGGGAAAGGAAATTTTTCATTGACAGAAAGTTAGGAAATGAATTACATTTGAGAATGCAAGGAAATAAATGACTCTTGTCACTTGTCTGGGTTCTATTAGGAATATTAAGGATAATTTAAGGTTATACTGACAATAAAAATGTGTCAAAGCTATTTGGGTTGCAGGTGTTTACGCCTAACCTTTCGTCTACAACTGCAGTAGACATTATCAAAGGTATTGAGGCAAAGGACGTTGCGTCAGAGCAAATACTATTACTATATTGTCTTCCAACGGGGATTTTCGAACGTTGACAATTGATCACGGTCATATTGTCAAATTTGTT
The DNA here is from genome assembly GCA_015342085.1 of Leptinotarsa defecta. Lineage (NCBI taxonomy): Eukaryota > Metazoa > Arthropoda > Insecta > Coleoptera > Chrysomelidae > Leptinotarsa > Leptinotarsa defecta. Next base: position 5,775 of record WOGO01006388.1, read on the forward strand.
ATAATTTATTCAGTGTTTTGCCAAATCACTATGGATGGATATAGCATTCAACTACAGATGCAAGTAATAACATTGTTTTTCTACTCTCTCAATTTTAAACGTGTATTCTAAATTAATGGCGGTCACTTCCGTAAAAAATTTTTGAAAATGATGAGATATGTAACATTTACTCTTATAAATATGGTCTCATGGATACATTCTATTATCCGAAAGCGAAAATCAGTGCATTTTCCCCCTAAATTATCTGTAAAATCGAAATAAAAATCATATTTTCAGTGAATTTATTGTTCAACAGTTTGTGGGTTGGTAACGAATCTAGTTATATACGTGAATCAACAACCGTTTCTTTTAATAATGAGCTGTCATCCAGATTCATAAAAATCAAAAACAACATAAATACTGACATCACTCCAATTTTCAGGAGGATTATTAACTTCAACAGCATTCTTGATTTGAAGTCGTCATTACAGAATGTTGATTGGCAACCTTTCTATGCCTGCATATCGTCCGAATCTATGACCGAATTCATTCTGAATGCTTTTCATCAATTAGTTCATAAATACTTTCCTCTAAAAAAAGTATCTAATATATTGAATAAAAATCCACTCAAATGGTGATGAAAATCTAAAATGCATGAGAGATTCGGTTCATGCAGAGACCGTGATGCAACTAAGGATCCCATTTACAAACAAGCCTTCAAATATGCCCACAATGAATATCGTAAAGCTATCAGTGTAGCCAAAAAGGACGCTTATGATAACTTTATCCAAAGCTCTGAGAACAAACCCAGCTGGAAACTAATTAATTATAAGAAATCCAAACATAAACGGCACATAATTATATGCAAAATAACTCCCATTGAGTTTAATATATACTTCACTACAATTGCTAATCCTAGCATTGCAGAACTTTCTATTGATAAAGACAACATCTCTTAAGTATCGCTTGACAATACATTGAAACTCCGTTCATCAGGTTCGTTTATGTTTACACCTGTTACCAATTGGGAAGTCTATAATGCTATTCACGAATTAAAAAACTCTAATTGTGTCGATATCTATAATCTCAACAGTAAAATAATTAAGGCAATTCGCCTTCTAATAGTAGAACCACTTACCTATTTGTTCAATGCTTGCATAAGTGGAGGATCATTTCCAGGTAAATTAAAAATTAGTAAGGTCATTCCAGTTTTTAAAAAAAGGTGACAAGGATATCATTGAAAATCATCGACGCATATCTATTGTGCCGATATTTGGTAAACTTTCTGTCCCATAAATGTGTTGTTTATGCTGATGACACATCTATTGTCTGCTTAGACAAAAATTGCAAAAATTTATTGAAAATCTCAAAACTTGCTGAGAGCCAAGCTGAAAAGTAGCTCAATGCAAATCTTCTCAAACTTAATATTATGGGGAAAATCCAGAGACTAATATTTTCTTCCAATAAAATGCTTTTGAAAGGTAAAACAGCCCAATTAATTGGTATAACTTTGGATGATTCCCTAAATTGGACATGTCATATTGATGAATTAAATACGAATTTATCCAAATATTTGTTTTTGTTTAGGCACTTGAGAGAATTTGTTTCTATTGACACCCTTCTTGCTGTCTTGCACTCTTTTAACTAACTCCCACTTTCATAACTATGAAACACGTGGTGCTAATCTCATACGACCTGCTAAATTCAATCTACAGAAATCTTCCAAGAATTCCTTAGATGTTAATCTTTACAATATCTTCCCAACTACAGTCAAGAACTTATCACAGACACGTTTTAAAATGGGCATAAAAAGTTTCTCATTGATGAAGGCATTTACAGTATAGATAAACATATGACTGCTTCCAGATTTTAAACAGATTTCCATGGTATTGCCCGGATTTATCTTTTGAGCGAAAGTGCTTGTAATAATATCTTTCGAAATTTATTGTATTTTGTTATACAGTGCTGCTTGCAATAATGTATTTAAAAAACCCTTTTGGGTGCCTTGTGTTTTCGTTATACTGTTGTGTTAATGTTTTTTATTTTATTTATGTATGATTCAATTTCAAATGTTTGACCTGACTTGCTATTATTTGTTATTTGTTCTAAGTACTTGTTACGAAATTCTACTATTCTTCTGCTTTCCATAACTGGTTGACGTTTGTTTATTATTTTAAATCTAAATCCTAGTTCCTTTATCCAATTCTGAAAAGTTTTGTCACAGCAGCTCACGTAATGGCCGGAAGTATTCAATTTCTTCCTTACGATTTCAATTGTAGGAATCTCATTGCTTTTGTAACAGTCGTATATTTTTTTAAAGATTTTATTAGATGAACATCTAAAGGTTTTGGTCCACGTGGACTAATTCGTAGCGGCATTATTTCTTTGTATTGGTTTTTTGGCCTTTGATTTCGCCGATAGCTCTAAGAATTACTATATCGGTTACTTCGACTATACAGAACACACTTCCCAATATCGACCCGTCGAAGTTGGTAATCCTGGTTTAAACACCAATCGCAGTAAATACAAATCAGGTAGATGTTGGGGAATGTATTGGGGCAAGCAAGGCAGGACTTGGCAGTGACCGCAATTTTTGACACGTCACATGTTCACTGAATGGGTTCTGGACCAGTTAGCAAGTGACCCTGGATGAATGGGTACGTGAACAAACAAAATTGTCGAATTTGTGATGATACCAATCCACATGAGAACCAAGATCGTCCGATGCATTTCGAAAAAACACCAACGACATGTGCTTTCAACAGGATGACGCTACGTGCCACACAGCTCATGCTACATTGGATGTTCTGCACAAACCATTTGAGGGTATGGTCATCTCACGTAGAGGTGATGTGAACTAGCCACCGAGATAGTGCGATTTGACCCCGTTAGATTTTTCCTGAAGGGTTTTCTCAAGTCGCAGGTGCACGCGAATAAGCCACAAATCAGAGCGGTCCTCAAAGTAAACATAACGATGTTATATTCTACACATAATGGCATCAAACGAATCGTTCAATCGTTCAACTTTTCGGATATTCGCTAAACACGACTGTGACAATATGCCAAGTCATATGATGCAAGTGGTTGACGTTACAATGGTTTTCATCCAGATTTTCGCGCAGGACCACATTTCAAAACTTCAACGCCGAACGGCTATCCGCTAACGAGCTATTAATTTTTTTATCTGCTCGCTGGTCGACGGCGGTTCCACAACACTAAATCAATTATGATCAGTCGAGTGGGGTGCTCGAGTGACGTCACACCCGTTTAATTCTTATCAGCAGCTCGCTAAACAAATGCTATTCGTATTACTACTGTTCGGCTTATCAGTACTCATGCATGACTTTTTATGAGATAGCCTGCCCTCTCTTTTGTACTTTATCGGCTAGTGCATTTTTTATGCGGTGATAGGTGGTGCATAAGTTCTGGAAATTTTTTTGTTTAGTGACCTTTCCTGGTTGTACAAGCTGAAAAATGATGATGACACAACATTGTTCATAAATTATTCACTGTTGTCACAAAGTAACCAAGCCAAAATGTAACATGACGGGAAATTTGGAAAGAGAACTTTCATGGCCGAAGATGAATGTGTGAGAGCTATTTACCGGGTTTCGAACGGTGTTGAACGTTTCGTCTATTACTGCGGTAGACATTTTAAAAGGAAATGTAACGGTCGCAGAAACCCAAGAGACTCTAGTCTTCTCAGATGTTCTTCTGAACATACTTGAAGATGGTACATTGGGCCACAGCACTACAACCGTTACCACATCGCCTTAGATAATGTATACCGCAGTAGTAAACGAAACGTCAGGCATAAAAACATGCAGAGCACGGAAAAAACCCGGAGATTAGCTTCCACACAAATCAAATTATGTCGCATGAGTTATTCATTTGTTAAAGAAATTAACTCAAATTAATTCTTTTAAGGAAGCAAAACATAAAAAGAGACAGAATACTTTCAAGAAACACTTTATTTGTTTGAAGGTGGTTGACAATGTTTCGTTGTTTATTTCATCAGTTCGCACTTCCATTGTCTAATATAATATAAATTGATTTGAAAAAAATCAAAAAGATTAACCGAAAATAACAATTTTATTGAACAAAAAACTGAAATTACAAAGAAATAACATACAAGCAACACCCAAATTGATTTGAAAAAAAACAAAAAGATTAACCGAAAATAACAATTTTATTGAACAAAAAACTGAAATTACAAAGAAATAACATACAAGCAACACCCAAACAAATAAAAATTGAAATATTAATGAAAACTGAAAAAAATTGAATAACTGAAAATATTATTAACAAAAAATGAAAAAATAAAATAAAAAATTTCAAACCAAATTATGTCACAACGTTTCGATTATTAGTTGTGGATACTAACAATCGAAACGTTGTGAGATAACTTGGTTTGAAATTTTTTAATTTTATTTTTTAATTTTTTGTTAATAATATTTTTAATTTTTTCAGCTTTTATCAATATTTCAATTTTTATTTGTTTGATTGTTGCTTGTATGTTATTTCTTTGTAATTTCAGTTTTTTGTTTAATAAAAATTGTTATTTTCGGTTAATCTTTTTGATTTTTTCAGGCTAATCAAATCAGTTTATATTATATTAGACAATGGAAGTCTGAACTGATGAAATAAAGAACTCTCCAAATGTGTCTTAGCGCTGCCCTACTGAAAGTGGTTTCTTGTTTCTTGTTCCGTCTTAGGAATTACACGTTAAAAGGTAAGACCTCGTTAGTCCTTAGCTCGCACAAGTTTCTCAACTTTCTGAGAGTTGTCGTTCGTATGGGGGCGACAGCTGATTAACGGAAAAACAGATTTGAAACAGATTTTAAACAGATTTAATATCTTTCAGTTCCATTATCACTAACGATGATAGTCCTTTCACCATCGTTTCACAAGGAAATACATTTCTTGGAAATAGCAGTTTGCTAGTGGACTAAGTAACTTTCGAATCAGCTTTTGTAACACCAGAGATCTCAACTAGCATATGAATTCCATGCTACAACACCTGTGAACACATACGACGTACTGTGGCTCACTTACTGACTCACCGACCGACTCAATGACTTACTCAATTACTCATTCACTGACTGACTGATTGACTCAGCGACCGACTAACTATCTTTGACTCACTCACAGACTCACCGATTAGCTGACTCACTTACTGATTGACTCACTAATTGACTGACCCACCGACTGACTCATTGAACGACTCTTTGACTCACTCACAGACTAACCCACTGGCTGACTCACAGACTTATTGACTTACTAACTGAATGACCCACCGATTGACTCATTGAACGACTCACTGACTGAATCACTGGCTGAATCACTTACTGACTGATCGTCTAACTGGCTGGTTGACTCACTGACTGACTCATTGAATGACTTACTGATTCGCTGACCAACTGACTGATTTATTGACCGACTCACTGAATGTCTCACTGACCGATCGATTCACTGACTGGCTGATTGAGTGACTTACTGACCCCCTGACTGACTAACTAACTGACTCATCGACTGACTGACTGACTGATTAACTGACTGACTGACCGACCGACCAACTGCTCACTGACTGATTCACTGACTGACTAAAGGACTGACGCAATGAATGACTGACTGACCTACTGACTTATTGCTACTGACTGGTTCACTTACTGACTGACTTGACTGACCGACCAAATGACTGACTGACTGACTGACCGACCGGCCGACTGTTGACTGACCCACTGACTGACTGACTGACCGAACAGCCGACTGCTGACTGACTCACTGAGTGACTGACTGACTGATTTACTGCATGTTTCACCGACTGTCTCGCTGACTCATCGACTGACCTACCGATTCTGTTTAAAAAATCTGTTTAAAATCTGTTTTTCCGTTAATCAGCTGCCGCCCCCATACGAACAACAACTCTCAGAAATTGAGAAACTTGTGCGAGCTAAGGACTAACGAGGTCTTACCTTTTAACGTGTGATTCCTAACACGGTTGCAGAATCATTCCAGCTTCAACCAGATAA
>WOGO01006389.1:0-11784 GCA_015342085.1 Leptinotarsa defecta
AAACCAATAATTCATTTTCACGCAAAAATTTAATATTCAGTTTTGACAATGAATGAAAAATTGCATTCCAAAAATTGAAAAAAGGCATAACGTCAACCTCAATTCTAATATACCCTCACTTCGAAGAACCCTTCATTCTAATAAGAGATGAACCTTCCTCCGCAATGGGATCAGTATCATCGCAACGACCTACAGGAAAATACTTATCTATTGCCCATGCATCCATAACATTATGTCCGGCCTTGACAAAATACTCTACCATAGAGAGAGAATTACTAGCTATGGTATGGGCAGTTGAACATTTTCGTCCTTTCTTTACGGAAAATTCAATTTTATAGTAGACCATCGCCCTTCAACATGGTTATCATCAACCAAAGACCCCGGTAGCCGTTTGGTGAGATGGCGTTCGGAACTGAGGAATATCAATTAAATGCTTTGTCTAGAATTGAATTGAATCGTTTGAAATAATGCACAAAATTTCATTAAAACATTTTTGGGATATTCAGGACACTTTACAACTGAAGAACAATTTTTAGAGATCAAAACGTGTCTGGAGACTGTATCGTGGAGAGATACATACGCACGAAAAAATTAATATTTCGATATGAAATATAGGAACATTCATCTCTCCCAACTACCTACACAGTAGGCTCTGGTGGATGCCTTCCAAACATATTCAAAAAACAATTCATTGTGAGATTTTCACTGAACAATTTTACAAAAATGCAACACGTGTCGCTATACACTGGCTTTTTCAGGAATGTCTTTACTGCCTTCCGGAAAAACACTACATCCCTGGCTAATACCAGGCTGGATAATGGATTACATGCGACAGAGGTTACCTCACAGAGTTTAGTCTGTGATACCTACATTTTCATTCGTGACCGTTATTGATCCTGAAATTTCAATACTTACCTCCACCTTTTTTCATTGTTTTGTTCTGATTGTATTCTCATTGTATTGTTCTTCCGGTTCAGAATTCATTATTTTAATGAATGAAATAACTTATTTGTGTGAACCCTTTCACCTAATTGTAGTCTCATGATGTTGAACAAAAAATGAAGGTGTTGAAAGCTGGCTGTATCTGAATTTGTTTGTAGACCTACATGGCAGGAACTAATAAAGATAGCACTGGAAAGAGCAGTAAATATTTTGTTAGCACCAAATCCAGGCTCTGGAACAATTTTGACATTTTTACCTACTTGATCTGTTGCATGGTTTTTTAGATAAGATATACACACTATGTTACAATTTTTGATGGTCAAAGCTACTGTGAACATTGAACACAATAATAATTCTGCCGACAAAATCAAACTGCAATTTTTCCAAAGACGAAAATCAGAATTTTTACGACGAAAAAATGAAAAGAAGATTTTTATGAATTTCTAATTAGAATGCCGTATCAGAAATTCAGTACGTTGATCATTTTTGAAGGAGAAGAACAATTTATTTATTATGAACCTTCAATATTTGAATGTATGTTCGGTTATGAATGTTGGTTTCGGGTCAAATTTTGCAACTGAACGATGAAGCAGATGTCGTTAACGAATTGACCTGTTATTTTGGATACATGTTCAGTTCGGATAACAATTAATAGCTAGCTCAGTTTCTTAGTAGAAGTATGAAAAGAACCTAATTGCTGAAAAGAGTACAATAATGAACATGACGTCGGTGTGAATTCAATATGGTAGATTGCTCAAGATGGATGACTAGTTTCTAATGCACCCCCATCTTATGGTTATTAACTGGAAGAGATTTTTTGTGGTGTGCAATTAATAGAAAAGAAATACTGACACTTGTCTTTCAGATCGATATCTTTGACTATATTCTGAAACTTTCCAGAGAAACTGATTAAGTTTTTCAAAATTTTCACGAGTTTGCTCAGCTCCAACTGTTTCTTTCTGTATTATATCTATCTAACTCAGTCCTGTCATAGTCTCCAATATTTTGAGTATAGCAGCAGTATAAAATGACAATATCGAATAAAGTTTCATTTGTCAGTCCTTATCAAAAATTTTTCACATACAAACTTTATTGGTCTCAAACAATATAGTCAGACTCCACATGAACTGAAAAAAAAACTGAGTAAATCTAACATCATTTTTTTGTGAAAATTCATGGCGACAAGTTTTTGATGGGAAGCGCTGAGGGTTTATTGATTTTCGTCTTGACTTCATCAAAGATGATGTTGATATTTTGTTCAAATTATAGGAATTCAAAATTGCACAAAATTTATAGTAACCCCGCACATAATTCATGGTGACGTTGCTCAACTGTTTTATTCATTGACACGCCTGCAGAAATATTTGAAATATGTTAACTAACACTTTTGTTTTTATAATGAGAATGTGTTTTGAGGCGTCAACGTTGGAAAATTAGGAAATATTAATTCAACTTGTGTGAGATAACATTGAGATAGTTTTCTCTAGTAAACTGCATTTGAAATATTATTATGCTCGTTTTACATCAATACTGTATTGTACTTTCATATTTGACATAACACCTGCAAAAAGTTTTGTCAACCTTAGAGAAACTGAGATTCAAATAATTTAGGACAATGTGAATATTGGTACATGGAATATTTATCATCATCATTATCACCGAAATAATCATAGCGCAGGTTTATCCATCTTATATCGAAGTACAGTTTCTTTCCTGAAACCACATAATATAGAAATATAACTCTCGTTGCTATTTTTACTAGGAAATTCCTATTGCGTGCTGGAATTGGAAATTGGAGATAGGTAAATACGCATCCGTGATCACATTGTGGTATGCCAAATCACTCATTTAATGATTGTGTTAGATATTCAATAGAGAACGCCTACAAAGGGATCTACGATTTTATCAATTTACGTTAAGTTAGCCACAGATTTCTAGCCACACTTTCTGACGTAGATTCTTACGTAGGATAGACAAGCAAACACGGGTGGTGTTGTCAGATTGTGTTTCTATTTCAACTTCTAACGATCAACATTATTTAAGGTAGAAAAATGGGATGGTGACGTTATCCGATACGAAACTTAAAATTATTCACAATATCTGTAATCTACTCAATATATTTCAAATGCCAAAATTTTTTGAGTTCCACAAATATGGGTAGGTACATCAATTAAACAATTTGTTTTTTCGCGAGAATAACGATCGCAATCTGCAAAAACGACAAAAACATTTTGCGATATTTGCGAGTACCATCATATTATAGTGGTATAACAGGCTATGGAACGGCGAATCGCATTATAAAGGAGACAGTTCTGAACACAACCGATTCCATCGCAGTAACAAGATCAGTATCTTCTGATTTCGAAGTATTGGTTAGAAATCAAAACTTATTACTTCAAACGATGTATATAACTCCCTGGGAAATCCTTCCTGAAATACGATCCCAACAGAGAGCAATCACTAGCCTTCGACTTGGACGATCAAAACTCACTCATGAATATCTCATAGCAGACAAACTTACAAACATCCTAGAAAAATATTACAATATGAATACCTATCCTCATGTCATCCTCATCTCACTGATATTAACATTTCACAGAAAAAAAATAATTTAAAAATGTTATTGTAATGCTTCGATTGCTAATAACATTTGAGGTTGATGTGAATTTTTTGTATTGAGAAGATGGCATTGCATTATGATTTGAATTCATTTCAGAACTTCTTTCAGAAGAGAATAATTTTTGGTTATTTCATTATTTGTCAATCAAACCACATGCTAGCGCAGAGCTGATGTTTCCAAAAGCAATAACAACTCTACCTGATCCGATAGGTAGAATTAAAACCTCTGGTATAAAATGAATCTATTCAAAACATTATTGTCACACCAGATGCGTATTTCGTTCAACAAATCAGCACCATACGTGGATGATTCAGGATATCGTTTCGTTACTGTGCCGCTGTTTCTGGTTTCAAGGGTAGGAGTATGCATGATGGCGCTCCCAGAGTCAAAATACTTCGGAAGTAAAATAGCTTTTCAATCGGATCTCCGGGTGAGGGCAGATTCAAATGCATCATCCTGCAGAAATTATTCGAAAACCACTATTTTTGACAGTCAGCAAGATCGTCCTAACGTTAGTCCACAGGCAACTAGCAACTTCAAAATCGATTTCTGCAACATCAGAAGACTCAACTCAAATATAAACTCAGTGCACCAACATCTGCAATCAAATAATCCTCATATTCTTGCACTCACAGAAACTAAAGTCAGTGCTTCAACAAACCCCGTCAATTTTTCATATCCCGGTTATGATTTCCACTCCCGATTCAGACGTAACTTTGAAATATCTCTTCTCATCAGAATTGATCTATCCTGTCAACGAGAGGAAATGCTGAAAACACGAACTTTGATGTTATGTGGTTCAAGATATTATCACAGAAGGTCATCAAATTCATATCTAGCGTTTATCGATCACCTAGGGATACACAATATAGAGCACTATTCTATTCACTCGCAAACACCATTGACTTTCTGCAAATCAATCATCACAGTGCCGAAATTTCCATATTCGGTAACTTCAATGTCCACAATATTGAATGGCTCAAATTTTCAATTATCAACAACAAAAAAAAACCGAAGCTGAGGCTTCTGCGATAAATAGCGGACCTACTCAAATTATGAATGACCGTGATGGAGAATATGCTATATAGCTAACAACCAATCCAAAAATTCACACAGTCACCATAAGGTCTCCATTGGAATCTTCTGATCACAAACTCATTTCAGTGTTTAGTGAATTACCATTGAATGTTGGGGAACAATCTGAGCCTCACAGATCAGCTGAATGGGAGGATCTTCGGAACCATTTCCAAAATTTCCCCTGGCAAGAGGTTTTTGTTTCAGCAATAGGAATCCTGCAATTTGTTCTTTTGCAGTCGCAGAAGTTATTCTATCATCCATGGATGCATATATTCCTTTTTCAACGAAACTACCTTTTGATGGCGAACTTTAGTTCAACAAAAACTGCGATCAAGTTTTCGTCTCGAAAAAAATTGCGCCTACGGTTTGTTAACGTTCGGAACAGCTGCAAACTTAGGATAAATGAAAGCAAAGAACTTCACAATCAGAGAATTAGAGATAAAGTGCTTTCCAATCCCAACGGGTCTAGATCCTTCTGGTCTGTAGCTGAAGCTGTTAATTGGAACTTTATAAAATCCACAGGTCCACCACTAACACAAGCGGATGATTCAATTGCAACAATAACCAAAGAAAAAGCAAATCTACTAGCTGAACAATTTGAATTCTACTCCACAGTCAATTTTCTGGGAAAGGCACCACCTACTATTTCCACAATGGAATCGACAATGCCAGAAATTACTTTTCTATAGCGCCTAGTCGGGCAAATTTTGAAACAGCTCAATATCAACAAGGCGTCTGGCCCTAATGAAGTGCCCGTCATTGTACTTTAAAAGTGCGCAAATGAACTCGCACCAGTATTTTGCAGACTTTTCAACATGTCTTACAAGGAAGGGTTTTTTTTCTTGGTCAAAGATGGCTCGCATTTAGCCTATTTCCAAAAAAAGCAAGAGCAATTTTCCAAATGGTTATAGATTAGTCACTTTGCTATCAGTGGTATCAAAAATCATGAAGAAAGTCGTAAACCACAATATCTTCAGATATTTGGAGGGCTTCAACATCTTGAGCGAACATCAATATGGCTTTCGAAAACAAAGATCCACAGGCGACCTTCTGTCGTATGTCACACATAATGGAATAACATAATATAGAAACATGGAGAATCAAGAGCTGTTGCGCTCAATATTTCTGAGGCTTTTGACCGTGTGTGGCATGAGAGTTTGCTGGCCAAACTTTGTTGCTATGGCTTGTCAAAGCATTTTTGTGTATGGTTCTTCAGCTTCCTGAAAAAACGTCCTCTGCAAGTGGCCGTCGATGGATATCTCTCGAATACTTTCATCATCAACGCTGGTGTTCCTGAGGGATCCATATTGTCTCCAATCATCTTCTTTATCAAGGACTTATTGAAAAAAAAACAAAAATCCAATATATTGCTTTGCTGATGACATCACACTTGTCTCGTCATTCCATTTGCATTCAGGACATCGGCTACGGAGGCACATCTTCACCGGCAGCAGAAGGTTGCATATCTTAATGGGGATCTAGAAGTGATTCCAATTGGGGTGAAAGTAACCAGGTTCAATTCAATGCCACAATGCTTATCTAAAGCTTGGAACACTGTTTCAAACCAGGAAACTTTACACACCTCAGCAATTTCTGATGCTCTTTAAAGCTCAGATCAGACCTTCTTTGGCATATTGTTCTCATGTATGGAGCTCTGTCCCCCAAACATACCCTGAAGTTGTTGGATTCCATCCAGAAAAGAGCCATCCGCCTGATTAGAGAGGCGAACATCACGTGCAACCTTGATAGCCTCGAACGTCGGAGAAAATTTGGAGATTTGTCTCTCTTCTATGGATACATTCACGGAAAGTTTTTGAATGGCACATTTGATTCCACCAGGAGCGGTACATATCAGAAATACGCGACGTACTGTGGCTGCTCATTGTTCCGAGGTTCAACTCAGTACACCTCGAACTACACTGTTCAAGAACTCTTTTATCTGAAGAATTGCGTTTGTGTGGAATAAACTTTCTGAGAACGTTTTTCCAAATGGATTCAATCTCCACCGATACAAATCAAATGTGGATCGCTACTTTCGCTCAGGCACCGCTCTGACCCTACAGATTTTCCTGTAGTGCTTGTGTTTTGTTTCAAAAAAACTGTTTTTAAAAAATCATTTTTGGATCAGCAGGATTCGATTGAATCTAGTTTTGATTTATGAAAATATGGCACCGGACAGATTGGCAATTTTGTTCTGAATTCGTAAAAATTTCTTTAGGTTCATTTTCGTTCAAATTTTCTACATGTCCTGCTGATAATGTTATCACACTGTCCAAAAATAATATACAGATTCATAAGAACTTCTTTTGAACCGTTTTTTTTTCATTGTTTTGAAGGTATTCCAAACTTCGGAAGTGTTGAAAATGTCAATAATATCAGGAGAATGTCACAACGTTTGTCGAATAGTAATCATGGCCTGCTTACAAAATACCGAAAGGAAATACCATTCTGAATGGACATTTCCACAAGTGAATGCTCATTAGTCCGAAACTTGACTAGTTACATATATGCATGACAGCTTTCCGAATTTGTAATATTACACACGGTGTTCTATTTGAAATAATCAACTTTCAGTCTCGATTTCAAGCAATCGAAAGAACTGTATTTTCAGCCACCCTATTTTGAAGTAACGGAGTAACGGAGATTTACGTGAAGCGTGGGAAGCCTTTAAGTATCACCTAATTTCATAACAAATTTCATTGCCATAGTATTCCTTATCTTAGAGATATTAGGCTTTTTATAGAGTATAAAGGTTTGAATTTGATTCATATTTCGAAAATGGTATTGAATAGGTATAGAAAATATTGAGAAGAAGTTCTGGGTAATTGTGTAGATTCCTAAAATGATATTATATACAGGGTGTTGGTTCATTTGAAAAATTGAAGTTGCTACTACTTTCTAATGGAAGTGGAAACGCCGTATTGTCGAAAATATTTCAGTTGGGTAAAGAATGTCCGAATATGCCTTCCATTGGATTTTCATTGTGATGCGTTCTGGTTCACTAGAAACGTCTGATGTGCCATACAATTCGAATCATCCTATATACATTTCGTATACAGGAGAAACTATTCTCAAATGATAAATAGTGTATTGAAAATTTACTAAATGACCAAAGAGAATTTTATTATGTCTTTCTGAACCAGTTGATGAATTGGTAAAATTTTCTTTCATGATGTTTTTTCGTAACTCAGGTGAAATTATTAGTCAAGTCAAGCTTTATTCGTCATTTTTGATACATGATTGAATATATCTGTTTTTCTGTTTTTCCGTTAACCAGCTGTTGCACCCCTACGAACGACAACCCTCAAAAGTCGAAACTTGTGCGAGCTAAGGGTTAACGAGGTCTTATCTTTTAACGTGTGATTACTAACAATATGACATGTCACATTCAACAAAATATTTTTATATCATTTACAACACATGTTATACACATATTTTCAGGGAGTTCAAACAACTTGTTACCAGTAATTCTTCCACTTTTTTTCCTGTTTCTGTTTCACTTCTGATACTCTGAGGTAATAAGTTGAAATATTTTGTCATCAAGTAGGTAAAACGTCATATTGTTATGGATTCTCATCAAGTATTGTCGGCCAATAGTATAACATATCTTATTCATCTTCGTTTCCATGAATAAAACCCCTCAAAGCATTTCAATTTGAAATGCTTTGAGTGGTTTTATTCAATTTGAAAAAATCTAAATTTTTTCAAAGTGATATTCATTTACTTGAAGCATTTCATAAGAAAAAAAGCTTTTACGGCCGGAGTCACAATTAGGGAGAGAGAAATCTGGGATGGAAAGCCTATGTTGAAATGAAACAACGTTGCATCTGCTACTGCTGAAGACGTTTCCAGTAATAAATGTTCTCGCTTTTGATTGTTCCGAACTTGTGGTTGGTTGTTTTGATTGATCCACGTCAAGTATTCTGCTGACAAGGTGTCGATCGAAGTTGTATTATGGTTTATTTCTGACCTTCTTGGGCATTTTCATTTTGAAAACGAATTCTATATCCATTTATGGATATCATTTCTGTCCATCAACAGTATAAAAATAAAAGTAACCTTCACAATACATCATTGTAAATTTGTTTAAAAATGTACTTCTGAAAATTAATGATACAAAAGATCAGTCAGTTGGTTTGTATTTTTTATTTCTTAGTATTAATTTCAGATTGATTCTCTAATTAGCGAGTATGCCTTTCGGCATTCTTCTTATACAATGGGTCTATTCACTCTACATGACGCTTTTTTGAGTCGCCAATTTTTAAAAATGCCTAACATTCGATAAATAATCATATGTTCTTCTGGGCTTCGCATGCTGTTTGAAATTTCAACATATCCACAAATAACTTTTCAAATTTGACCTACATGAACATACACATATTTCAAAAACAGAAATGAACCTTCAAAATACAAATATTTTGAAACTGTTATCATCGTGACTCAGGAAATTAAGTTTAGAAGTATCGAAAGCAGAAATCAAAATCAGTATGAAGACTGTATGGAGGTTAGTTACGAAAGTAAATATTTTGAAATGAAATATTGAGTTCTGGAAAATGCCTGTATATGAGTATTCCTTACTGTAAAATATGACAGTATATGTCATATGCGAGGTATATGCTAAATATATAAATTATGTACGTTAAATCTTCTGCAAAATTTTTCCCGTAAAGTTACTCACATCGTTCTTGTTTGAAGGTTTTTGACAATGTTTCATGGTGAATTTGATTAGTTTGGACTGCCATTGTCTAATATTATATAAAATGATTTGAAATCCCTAAAAGAACCAATACAAATCAAAAATTAAAGAAAATAGCAGAAAATACCGATTATATCAGGCAAAAAAACCATGAAATGAAATGAGAGATTCCAAGGTAAGTTATTCCACGACGTGTTCATTGTTAGTATCCACAATCGTCTTTCTCGCAAAGCAAAGAAGTTGTTACAACCAGTGCTTGCACTTCCCTACATCAGAGATTCCAAGAGTTGCATTTACTAGATAGCCTGTGAGTGTGGAAAATCCTGTGTCGGTAAAACTAAAAGGCCATTGAAACTTCGCACTACCGAGCACAAGAAACACAAACAGCGAGGGGAAACCAGCAAATCAGGAATAGCAGAGTATGTTTGGACCCATCAACATAACATCGGGTGGTCCCAAGTGAGATCATACACAGAAGGAAATTCAAAGAAGCCGCACACATGTTGTTCAACAACGTATTCAGCCAAGCTAACGAAGAGATACGCAATATATGGAAACCCATAATCAAACGAAAAATGGCCAACTCCCGCCAAACGGTCATCTCCCGCTATACCGGTGAAGCCGAAAGAGAAGATAAGTGAAAGTACTCGAAGAACCCTATTAATAATCATCTCTTGGAGAAATTAGTCCAGTCATCACCCGAAGACGATTGTGGACACTCACAATTGAAACGTCTCGTCGTGAAGTAACTTGGCTTGGAATTCCTTAATTGTTTATTATTTGTTTTGTTTAATTGTTCTTTTTTTAACTTGTATTTCATTTCACTTTAATTTTATATCAGGGTTTTTTTGCTTAAAATAATTGTTATTTTCAGCTAATTTTCAAATTTGTATTGGTTCTTTTAGGGATTTCAAATCATATTATATAATATTATATATTCTATGGCAGTCCGAACTAATGAAATTCTACATCGTTCGTAACCATTATCACCCAAAAATTGCTGGGTGGAAGTAACAAATCAAGTTCATCATTATTTGGTATTTTTATAACAAAAAATCATTTTTGATGATCTAGGTTGAAGATTCTTCACAACAATACTGCAACTTCATTCCTTTGTAACTGAAAAAATTGATTTCATTGAATTTTTCACTGGATCAAGATGAAAAAATTGCTCTATGACTCAGTTTGACCAGTACACTTTGGAAATAATCTTGTTTCAAAAACTTTTGATATACCTAATTGCTCATTTAAACCAATACAAATGGAGCACTGAATACTATTTCCTGAAAATGACAGTATCTAATAGTCTTGAAAATTTCTGAGTACCTAATTATTTTTAAGTCTCAGTTCTGCTCAATGGTGGCTTGAAGTTGAAATATTTTCCGTTAGTTTAAAAAAAAAATCCGTGATCAATGGAAGGCAACCGTGTTTTTTCCACTCGTACTTGTAACTTACCTGTAAGAAACATTACCTGTAGAATCAATTTCGGTTAGCACTCCAGAAGGAGTGCTAATATACTCCTTTCGAAGTGCTAATATACCGAAGCTCTCTGGCTCACAGACAGGCTTGTCAGGCTATCAGTGGTGCCTTCAGTACCACACCATCAGCAGCCATGGAGATCCTTCTAGATCTACCTCCTCTCCACTTTTTTCTGGAGAGAGAGGCTAGATGGACTGCAAACAGACTTGTGCACATTGCCAAATGCATAAATCAATTTAATGCAGAGTGCAACAGACTGTTGGTTGACACTGGAAGTCACAGCATTCTGAAAATGATCTTTGACGTTATGCCTCCAACTGTCACCTAAGAATTACTCATGAAGTACTATTTCCGAGTACAGAGGATTGAATCCTCCAGAAGAAGAAAATATTAGGAGCAGATAGTTGTTGATTCATTGATGGATCGAAACCATCTTTCGGTTCTGGTGCAGGTGTTTTCAGTCGCAGACCCAGGACAGGAACTTATGCGACTGTATTTCGAGCGAAAATTTACGCTATTGAATTGTGTACGGAGAGATTGAATAAATCCAACCTCACACACAAGTCAATAAAAATATTTTCGGACAGTCAAGCAGCGTTAGTGGCTCTTGGCTCCTACCGAGCAACGTATAAATTGGTATAGTCCATCCATTCCCAATTGAAACGGCAATAAAAATAAGAGTACAGTCATATTTCTTGCCTGTGGCCCCTAGTCGCCCAGATAGTTAGTGAACGTGCTATCAAATATAGTGAGGAATAAAGGCTCGGCTAGCTGGACTGGCTGAATACTAATTTTTTCTCCATTTCACAATATGTCTTTATCAGTGCCGTGTGTTCGTAGGGTTAGGTGAGGTAGTGAGTGGTTTTGCAAACTGATTTTTGAAAACTTTTTCTAGAGATCAATTACCCTAACATCAAACTGATATTTTTGCACTCGACGCGCGTTTCGCTAACAAGGTTAGCATCTTCAG